>QRFJ01007032.1:0-32636 GCA_006176705.1 Cocos nucifera
TTTGATGTGCCGGCTAGAGGCAATTTTGTCTACTTCATTACCTTTACCGATGATCTGTCTAGGTATGGGTATGTGTATCTTATGAGACACAAGTCTGAAGCTTTTGAAAAGTTCAAAGAATTCAGACATGAAGTAGAAAAACAAACTGAAAAACCCATTAAGGTTCTTCGATCAGATCGAGGAGGTGAATACCTTAGCCGGGAATTCCTAGACTATCTCAAGGAAAATGGCATAGTCTCTCAATGGACTCCACCAGGAACACCTCAACTCAACGGGGTTTCAGAATGGAGAAATCGGACTCTATTGGATATGGTTCGATCCATGATGAGCTTCACAGACCTCCCTGATTTTCTTTGGGGACACTCATTGTTAACTTCAATTTATCTACTGAATAGGGTTCCCTCTAAAACCGTTCCTACCACACCGTATGAGATATGGCACGGTAAGAAACCAAGTCTGAGTCATCTCAGAATTTGGGGTTGTCCGGCTCATGTCAAAAGACAACAAGCGGACAAGTTAGAGTTTAGGTCCTTTCAGAGCTCGATTCATAGGATATCCTAAAGAGTCATTAGGATACTATTTCTACATTCCAGAAGACCACAATGTGATTGTGAGTCGACATGCCATCTTTCTTGAAAAATAGTTTATTCAAGATAGCGGCATTGGAAAGCAGATTAAGCTTGATGAGAAAGTCTCACAAGTACAACGAGCTAAGGACCAATTGGAACCAAATCAGGTTGAGCCAATAAGAACACTACCTCCTCCACCTCGTAGATCGGAAAGAGTTTCCATCCCCCTGAAAGATACTTAGGTATTATTTCAGAGGAAGTAGAGGAAAATGTTCCTCGTAGGTAATGGTGCTCATGGTGATGATCCCAAAACCTACAACGAGGCGATATCAGATATCGACTCCGAGAAATGGCTAGAGGCAATGCAGTCAGAAATTGACTCGATGCACTCAAACCAAGTCTGGACCTTGGTAGATCCACCAGAAGGTATAGTACCTATTGGGTGTAAATGGATCTTCAAGAGAAAGATTGGTGCAGATGGGAATGTGGAGACATTCAAGGCTAGACTAGTGGCAAAAGGTTATAGTCAACGCGAAGGCATTGACTATCAGGATACCTTTTCCCCAGTGGCTATGCTAAAATCCATCCGCACATTGCTTGCCGTTGCAGCCTATTTCGATTATGAAATATGGCAAATGGACGTGAAAACGGCATTCTTAAATGGATATCTTGAGGAAGATATCTATATGGAACAGCCGCTAGGTTTCACATCCAGTGATACTGATCACAAGGTTTGCAAGCTGCAAAGGTCCATATATGGACTTAAGCAAGCATCTCGGAGCTGGAACACTCGTTTCAATGATGTGATCAAAAAGTTTGGTTTCATCAAAAATGAAGAGGAACCATGTGTTTTCAAAAAGGTCAGTGGGAGCGCTGTTGTCTTCCTCGTATTGTACGTGGATGACATCCTCCTTATTGGGAATGATATTCCCATGTTGACATCAGTCAAAATATGGTTGTCCAAGGAATTCTCCATGAAAGACCTAGGTGAAGCATCCTTTATTCTAGGAATTAAGGTCTATAGGGATAGACCGAATAGGATGCTAGGACTTTCACAGAAGATGTACATAGAGGAAGTACTAAAGAGGTTTAGTATGGAAAACTCTAAGAGGGGATTAATACCCTTCAGACATGGTATTCATCTTTCCAAGAAGATGTGCCCTAGCACACCTGAGGAAATAGAACGCATGAGCAAGATCCCTTATGCTTCTGCAATAGGGAGCCTCATGTATGCCATGCTATGTACACGACCTGATATAGCCCATGCTGTGAGTGTCACAAGCAGATATCAGTCAAATCCAGGTGAAGAACACTGGACTTCTGTGAAATGTATCCTTAAGTACTTGAGAAGAACTAAGGATATGATGTTGGTCTTTGGTAATGGAGAACTCCAAGTCCAGGGATACACAGACTCGGATTTCATGTCCGATATAGATGATCGAAAGTCGACATCTGGAAGTCTGTTTGTGTGCAATGGTGGTGCTGTCAGCTGGAAGAGTTCCAAGCAAACTGTGATAGCAGATTCCACCATGGAAGCAGAATATATCGCTGCATCAGAGGCTGCGAAGGAAGCATTCTGGTACAAGAAGTTTGCTGCAGAAATTGGAGTAATGCCATCAGATGCCATTCCTCTATACTGCGACAACAATGGCGCCATAGCCCTTGCTAAGGAGCCGAGGTCTCACCAGAAATCCAAGCACATTGAGCGGCGATACCACCTCATCCGCGATTACCTCGAGAAGGGTTACGTCGAGGTCAAGAGAGTCAACTCCGCAGATAATGTGGCAGACCCACTTACAAAGCCGTTGGGCCAGCAGAAGATCGAAGCCCACCTTGAGAAGATGGGACTTAGACTTGTAGCCAATTGGCTTTAGGACAAGTGGGAGATTGTTAGATATATGTGCCCTAGAAGCCAGAATTGGCTGACACTTGTAATACACTTCTAGGGGCAAAATTATAATTTTGACTAAAATCAATAAAATGGGTTATTTTCTATCACATATGTGTATTTAGTGTCTGTGATACATCCTTTGAGTTAATGGTAATGATAATTCATATTTTCAAGAGTTGAAAATTTAAGACATGAATAATCATTATTAACTCATAAAATGCTCCCGACCATAGGATCATCACGAGGATGGTGATTGATCCGGAAGGTTGGTGTACAATCGCTTCTCTTTAGTAGATGAGTCTTGAGTCTACGGTGTGGAGACACCGGAGCGAGAGTACAGGTACTCGTTAGAGAACGAGGGCACTGAGCGTGACCACCTCGAGTAGTCATTAGGGAGTCTACCTTCTCGTCAATGACTGACTCGATGCTGCAGTAGTGTGTCTGGTTCTTTGACCTGAGGTGCATCGGCAGTTCACCTTGAGGGTGTTATAGTTTGACTACACCATTACTCGGTCTCCTAGCCATATGGAACCCTGAGGTGTATGTTGGCTATAGCATGTTCATTGTAGGAACTGGATTGCATCAAGATGGAATCTATCTACCTCGGTGGTAGAGGAGCAGCCCTATGATGATCATGAGAATCAAGTCCAGAAGCCCATGGCCATGGCAGAGTGAAATAATAGAAAGAGTTTCTATTTAGATTTTCACATTGGACTCGAATCGAATGATTACATCATATGACAGAGACTAGGGTTTGACGAGTTCACCTTAACCCTAATCTGATCGGGGCTCAAGATAGAAGAACTTAATCACACAGGTAGCTGCACCAAGAGGTTCGCATTCAGCTCTGATGGGTTGCCACCATATACTGCTAGGTGTCACTGGTGGATTTTGGGAGCAATTAGAATGATTTAGATGATCGATCATTCTAGCTGTTCGAATCAGAAGAGTTCTGATCCATCGAAAGGAGTTTCGATGATGTCGATGATAGAGATCATGACATATCCCATTACCATACAGAACTGAACCTAACTGGGTCACACAAACAAGGGTTTGAATCTGGTGATCATCAATTGAACTGATCTAGTTCAATTGATCTGAATGAGATTCAATTAGGTTCAAGGAAATCGTGCTAGCACTCGATTGAACCTAACGTTCTTCTTTTACTATCATAAATAAGTTGTCCTGACTGAGCCAAAGGAGTTTGTGCTCAATCAGAGGCCTTCATATGGTCTGACTGGAGGTTGTCCAAGTCAGAAAAGGTTGTCTTATTTTGTAAGACATTACCTGCCATTTTTGGTCACCTGCCATTTCTTGTTCTTTGACTTTGGTCAAAAGTCTACCTTTGACTGGTCAAACGTTGACCATTGACACTTTGACTTTTGACCACATGTCATGCACCTATTGGAGAGCTGGTGGGGGCCTGTCCCCCTGCCAGAACCTGGCAAGGAGGAGGGCGCACGCCACCCTAGGCGTGCGCCCAAGTTGGAGGCGCCTAGGAGTCCTTGTTGGACAAGGACTCCACCTCCCTTTTGGATTCCAATTAGAGTTCTTCTAAGAATCCACTTTGACTGGTCTTAGGCACCCTCTAAGGAGGAATCCAGGGGACTCTATTCCCACCAATCAGATTTAGATCTGATTTCACAAAGGGTTGTGATTGGTTGGGAAGAAGAGGAGTTGGATCATAGTTAGTCTATAAATAAGACCCTGTACCCAACTCAGATTGATATGAGATTGAAATAAGAGTTTCCATATGCCCCAAGGCTGCCTCTCCCCTCCTTCTCCATGCCAAACCACCTTCTCCCCTTGCTCTCCATGTCCAAAAGGAGTTTTGGATTTTTGTTGGTGCGATTCAAGCAAGAGAAAGGCGATCAAAAGCAAGAAGGCTGCGCTGCTGCAAAGGACGACTGCTGATCTTCAAAAAGAGTTTTGAAGATCCTCCAGATTAGATCTAGATCTAATTTTTGGAGATGTGATAGAGAAGAAGAGGATCTCCAGATCTAGCCTGAGTGGATATCGGTAGAGGCCAGGCGCTTGCGTGGCTAGATCCAGAACCTTCCGCTGCATACAGGATCATCAACAGGATAATAGGATTACCCAAATCAGGTAAATTAAATTTGATTTAATTTATCTTTATTTATTTTATTTATTAAAATAATAAGAATCAGATCTGAAACATCCCAGATCTGATACTGATCAAAGAGAAAAAATTTTGAAATATATCTCTTGATCTAATCAAATCTAAACGAACCTGGACCGAAAAATCAGGATTTCCCTTCAACTCGGAGGAGATCTTATCTTCAGTCGAGATTGAAGGAGATCTTATCTCCTATTGACGTAGGCTTTGAAGCTCAGGAGAGATCTTATCTCCAGTCGAGGTTGAAGGAGATCTTATCTTCTATTGACATAGAAGCTCGAAAAAGATCTTATCTTCAGTTGAGATTGAAGAAGATCTTATCTCTTGTTGATGTAGGCTTTGAAGCATCGGGGAGATCTTATCTCCAGTCAAGATTGAAGGAGATCTTATCTCTTGTTGACGTTGACTTTGAAGCTCGGAGGAGATCTTTTCTCTAGCTGAGGTTGAAGGACTTCATTTGCTCATGTCGGGATGAGGTTCTCCTCATGTTCCTAACATGGCCACTATTGCTTGCTTCTTTCCTATCATCACATAGTTTTTGCACCAAGAAATAATAATATTGGAATGGGAGAGTTTTATTGAAGGAAAGTTACTGGTAGTACATCCTTAAATTTTTTGAGTTCCAAGATCGTGGGAGCGTTGTTCCTCCGAGCTCCTTCAGATGATAAATTTTGGACTGGACGACCTCCTCTACTTCATACAGGCCTTCCTAATTTGGGGCAAGCTTTTTATAGCTCCAAGGTGAGAGATGATGGCTTGCCAAAGTACTAAGTCCCCCAGAAATAGGATTGATGATGTTGAGAGGTGACCAATCTCCTTGTTGTTCCTTTCTTATTGGTGGTTCTGGCTATGGCAGCGCCCTTGGCCATCTTCTCTTCCTTTAGACTGGCATCTAAGGAATCGACCCAGCCGACCTCTCTTGATGAGCTTCTCGATTTTGTCTCAGAGCTGAATGCATTCTTCAATATCATGATCGTGGTCATGATGGTAGAGGCAGTACTTGCTTCGATCGTGCTTGTTCGAGGGAGATCGTAATTCTTCTGGTCTTGGTAGCTAATTCTTAATTTCCATCAAAACTTCAGTTTTAGAAGCATTAAGGAAGGCGTAGTTATGAAACCTTCTGAGGGGAGGACTTCTTTGTGCCCTTCTATCAGGGCTTCTTTGATGATGAGCTTGAGGAGGAGTTCGGACTCGCTTGCGCTCAAGGGTGTCCGTGAGCACGATCGAATTTCATTCGACTCCATCAGCCGTGGGTTTACTAGACTCGCCCACCTGCTGCTCTCCTATGGCTTCTTCATCCTTCAACTTGAAGGCTTCTTTCATACGGACATATCCCTCGGCTCGGGTAAGTAGATCGATAAAGTTCCTGACGTACTTCATCTCCAAGGAGAATAGTAAATCATTCTTTTGAAGGCCGTCCTTGAGTGCAGCCATTGCAACAGACTAGTCCAGGTTCCAAACCTTCAATGCAGCAGCGTTAAATTGGATGACATAAGCCAGAATGGACTCCCCCACCTTTTGCTTGATATTTATCAAAAAATTCGAACCTTGGCAGGAAAGCCAACTGCTAACAAAATAAGCCACAAACTGATGGCTCATCTGGTCAAAGAACAAGATCGTACCCGACTTCAACATCGAGTATCAGTTTTTTGCTACTCTCTTTAAGGTAGATAGGAAAGCTCGGCATAATATGGCATCTAGTGCGCCATAGAGCAGCATCATGTTCCGAAAGGCCTCCAAGTGATCGACCAGATCAGAGGTTCCATCATAGCTTTTGAGTTGGGAAAGCTTGAAGTTCGGCAAAATGGGCTCTTGCATAACTCGAGGAGAGAAAGGGGGATCGGTGCAGACATCGTCATGGGGAGCTGGGGTGACGTGGCTGAGTTCTTCAATCCATCGGTCCATCTTCCGTAGTTTGTGATCGAGGACGTCATCCCGATCATAGATCTTGGATGGCTTCCAGCTGTAGATGGAGAAGGTCTCTTTTAGAGAAGAATCATGATCCAAACATGGATCCTCTGCTCTCTATTTTTTCTTTCTAAGGGCGATGGGTATGCTAGACCAGGTGCCCTTCCTTGGAGCTGATTTTTGATATTCTGATGGTGGGTTTCCTGATGGAATCACCATCGAAGGCTGCCGCATGGCCTGCACCATTTAGTGAGGCCCTAAACCCACTACATCAGTAGGTCAAACTGATTTGGATCTACCATGGCCGTCGGTGGAGGAGGAGGTTGAAGTGCCGGCGATGGAGCAAGGATAGATGGATCTGGCCTAGATTTGACAGCAGAAGTGGTAGATCTTTGGATAGTCGCCCTCTTTGGAGGCATTTCTCGAGATTGAGGGATAGGATGGAGATGAACCTCGAAGGAGAAGGTCGGCAGGATCGACTGAGAACTCTTTTAAGAATAAGGGTACCTCAGAAAAAGAGATCCCTTTCTCTAGCACTAATTCTATTGGTGTAGAATTTAGTTGACGTCGGATCGAGCTGGAATGGAGGAGGAAGAGGTCGCTGTCAGTGATCTGCAAAATAAAGTCCCATCTAGAGTCGGTAGTGGTGGCTCCGACAGGACCCTCCGACGATCAAGTCAGCTCTTTTGGCCAACAGAAATGGAGTGCTCAGGCAAGAATTCAATAAAGTTTTGGGAAGGAGAAGAGAGCTTCAAAAAAGAGAAGAGAGCTTAGAGAAAATATATCTGAAGGATCTCTTTTTATAGATGGAGCTTATTATAACCATTCGATAGTGGGCCGCTCGGGGCCATGTGGAGTTTGTTATGGAGAGAGGTGTCTGATGTTGTGATGTGGTCGTTCGATAGTAGGCCACTCAGGGCTACGTGGAGTTTGTTACGGAAAGTGATGTCCATTGCCATGAAGTGGTTGTTCATTGAGATTTAATAGTCGAAGTTCGGAGGAAGAAGGTGTTGGATGGTGAAGAGCTTTGACATACATCAATTTCAGAGGAATTTGGACTCCTAAAGAGAATACGGCTAGAGGGGATCATCCAAAAAGAATGCTAGCTGAACTCTGAAAGTAATCCACTGGAGAAATCCGACTGAAGGAGAAGTTCGAAGGGAGTTCGGCTCCTGGGGGAACTTGATTGAAGAAAAAATTTGGAAGGAGTTTGGCTCCTAGAGGAGTTTGGTTGGAGGAGAAATCCAAAAGAAGTTTAGCTCCTAAAGGAGTCTGACTGAAGGAGAGGTTCGGAAGAAGTTCGGCTCTTATAGAAATTTGACTGAAGAAGAGGTCCGGAAGGAGTTCGGCTCTTGGAGAAAAATTTTTGATCGAAGCTCTTTGGTGATTACCAGTTGCATTAGGCTAAACATCAGACTGGACTTTGGCGAGAGCGGGATTTATCCCCAACAAAGACTATAAAAGAGATATAGAGCTTGACTGAAAAAATTGCCTCTCTTAATTGTTTTATTTTTAGGTCAGCTGAAAGATGCCTCCCATTCTTCCAAACACTCAAGTGATTGATGGATTTTCAATGAACCCCAAAGTGCCAGGAGGTCTTCAAGGAGCTGAAAGGATATCTCAGTTCCCCACCTCTACTCACAAACCATTATCGGGTGAGGAGCTTTACCTCTACCTTGCTGTATCGCCCATGGCAATCAACGTGGTCCTTGTTCGGAAAGAGGGACGAATCCAGAAGCCCATATACTACATCAGCAAGGTCCTTCATAATGCGGAGATCCGATATGCAAAGTTAGAAAAGATGATTTTTGCGCTGATTATTGCTGCATGGAAACTCTGACCTTACTTTCAAGCTCCACTACTATAGAACTGGGCTATGGTAGTGGTTTATAACTGCTATCGTAGCCCAAAAAACTGTTGCTATAGGATATGACAGGAGTTAGCTAACTACTGCCACTGCAGCCATTACCATAGATCTGTAGCTGCGGTTGTTGCAGCTGTTCTGAAAATCACTGCCATAGATGCCTATTGCAGTGATTTTCAAACCGCTATCATAGACTTATCTATGGCAGTGATTATAGAATCACTGTGATAGACCGATCTATGATAGCGGTTATGGAACCACTGCTATAGGCTTGTCTATAGAAGCGGTTACGTAATCATTGCCATAGGTCTAATGCAGCGGTTGACACATTGCCTACGACAGCGATTGGCACGTCTACGATAGTGTTATAAAATCACTACCATACCTTTCAAATAATTAAAAAAATATAAAATTTTTAATTTTTTATATAATTTATCTGACAAATGCAGAGATATATAACATAAAAAATATTATAAATATAAAAATATTTCTAAAATGCTAAAATTTTATTATCGAATAAAATTTATTATAATATTTTTTTAAAAAAAATACATCAAAAGTTTTCTAAATCTACATCATCATCATCATCCCCGAGAGATAGAGTACGAGCTAGAGCCAGAGTCGGAGCAGGAGGAGCTGGAGTTGGAATGCGCACCAATATATCCTTAGAGTCTATGAAGGTATCTCTAAAATGCATGCTGAGCATCGACACCATGTCTCTCACGATGTTCTCTAGATGAGATACGTGCTCCTCAGTCCGATCTGCCTGCGTCGCAGCATGATCTGCCCATGCCAACACCGCTTTAAGCTCCTTCCGACTGACAACATCGGAAGCCTATGAAGAGGCGCTCGCCTCTGACTAGTAGCTAGCCGACGTATGTCCGAGCCTACATCAGATCCTCCCAGAGTGCTCAGGCCCAAGACTAGAGACAGATGATCATGGGGGCCAGAGGTATTCGAGCCCTTGCTCGCAAGTGCATCTAACTGATCCTATAATTATAAATGCAAATAAAATTTTATAAGAAATGCTATAATACTAATCATATATACTAATATATTTAATACTTACAAAAATTCTTCCAATCGTGGCATTCATTGATCTATCCTTCTTGTCCATACGATTGGATCGGAAGATCTCGCTATGGCTGGGCATTACTCCATCTCTCATCAGCTATAACAATAGATTAGTTTATCAGAAATATGAAAAAAAATATTAATTTAATTTATCTAGTAAGATTTAGAATTCATTATCTCTTTATACACTTGACCAACCATAGATCCATGGCTGAGAGTGTGCATATACTCCTGGGCTATCTGGTTCTTTCGATTCTGATGGAAGGTAGCCTAATAAGTATTCAAATAAATAATAAATATTTAAAAAATATTTAAATATAACTTTAAGCATATTAAAAAATTTAAAAGTTAGTAATTTTACCTCAAACTCCTGGCCCCTCCAATGTGTAACCATCCTCTCCCATTGACTCGGAGGACAGTCCTATATCTAAGAAACAAGCTCCACTGGAGTATCTCATCAGTGCTCGAGCCATCTTCTATGGAGCTTGACTTTGTAGCCCCGGTACAACTCCCCTATCTTCTTCAGTCGGGCATCTCGAGCTCTTTCATGATCAGGAAAATAGTACCTCTGCTGTACAAAGTTATCAAAAGTCAGTTATAAAATTATTCTAATTAAACATTATGTAAATATAAAAAATGCATAAATATAATTAAGATGCACTTACCCATATCTCCTTCCACATCCGGTCCCTGACAGTATCATCCATCAATCGTCAGTTTTTAGGCTCTATGGGAATAATGTCTGACCACCTCACAAGCACTCCAAAAAAAAAAATGCATCTCCCATGTGGTCTTTCCTACTGGCCTTCCCTCCGGATCATACTATACCATCACCTGATGTTGGTGGTTCCACACATGCGCTATACGTATGGGACCATAAAATATCCTACTGGATGATGCACCTGTAATAAAAATATGTTATGCAAATATATAAGTATACAAATATGATATAAAAAATAAATAATATAATAAAAATGTACACTCAGATGTCGATGGAGTAGCATGTGTTGGAGATGCGGGTGATGGTAGAGGCTTAGATGTCGGTAGAGTTGTAGATGCTGTTGATGGAGTAGATGTCAGTGGTGGAGGTCCCTGAGCGGCCAATGCAGAGGTGGATGGAGTATGCTCTGACTGATCGTCAGATGCTGAACT
This sequence comes from Cocos nucifera, assembly GCA_006176705.1. NCBI lineage: Eukaryota > Viridiplantae > Streptophyta > Magnoliopsida > Arecales > Arecaceae > Cocos > Cocos nucifera. Next base: position 10,596 of record QRFJ01007032.1, read on the forward strand.
CCATGTAATCCATTGAGAGGTAGAGGTGAAAGCTAGATGGAGTTTTGGTGCCATCGTGATCTACAATGTTAATGAACATTTACCAATATAACATGTTGAACAATAATCAAAGATATGCCTAGGTACCATCCATATAATTATATATAAATATACGTATGCCAAAGATTATGTACACTAATCAATTAATGGGTCTATCACTATGCAATGCAATAAATAAAAGTAACAAGATGGAGGTTCTCTTAGCAGTCGGAGGTTCTCTTAGCGGCCGGCACGGCCCACGGCATGGCCTACCGACACGACATGGCCCAAGGCATGAACTATCAACATGGCACAGCATGGCACAACACGACCCAAGGCACTATTATTGGCTTGGCTTGGCTATGTGCCTTTATCTGTTCTTGGTTGTCTTTGCCCTCCCCTCATCTTTTTGACTACCCGTCTCCCACTCAATCTCCATCGCCAGCGAGGCCGGACCCCCTCCCTGATCCCTCTCTCCCTCTCTCGATCTTCCTTTCTCCCTCTCTCGATCTCATCCCTCACTGACGAGGCTGGACCCCCTTCCTCCCTCTCTCCCTCTCTCGATCTCCCTCGCCGCTGGCAGCGAGGCCGAACCCCTCCCTCCCTCTCTCACTCTCTCAATCTTCCTCATCAGTGAGGTCGGACTCCCTCCCTCCCTCTCTCTCTCTTGGTCTTCCTCATCGATGATGGCGATGAGACCGAACCCCCTCCTTTCCTCTCTTCCTCTCTCTTTCTTAGTTTTGGATCCAAAAATTGGATCCGGATATCTGAGATCCATTAAGGTCCTGATCTGGTACTTCAACTATGGACCCATGGGATATTTAGATTCGGATTTGGTACTAGTAATTAAAATTGGATCCAGATCTGAATATCTAGATTTCGATCTGAACCCGATCCATTCATAGGTCTACTCTAGTGATTAATAAATAATACTATAAAATTAAAATAAAAAAATATACCTACGACTATAGAGAGGTGGTCGCATCAAAAGCTTCGAGGGTTGCCGACAATGGTGCTGGAGGAAGAGGATGGCGCTAAAGGTAACCTATGAAATAATAGCAAGATAGTGAGATAGAGAGAGAAGAGTGAGAAAGAGAAAGAGGAAAGAGAGAGATGGAGAGGGGGCCTAGAGGGGCGCTGTGATGGGGAGGCTAGGGGATGGGGAGGGTACGGACTGGGCGGTTGGGGATGGGGAGGCTAGGGGCTGGGCGGTCGGGGATGAGGAGGGTAGGGGTTGTGGCAGCTGGGGATGGGGAGGGCAGGGGCGAGCGGTCGGGATGGGCAAGGCAAGGGGCGGTGGGCAGTCGAGGATGGGGAGGGTAGGGGCGGTGGCGGTCGGGATGAGGAGGGTAGGGGGCGAGCGGCTGGGGATGGGGAGGTCAAGGGGTAGCGGTGGCGGGGATGGGTAGGGCGGGCGGCGGGCGGCCAGGGATGGTGAGGGCGAGCAGCCATGGTTGGGGATGGAGAGGGCGGGCGGGCGACCGCGACTAGGGATGGGTGGAGTCTCACCAGCGATGGAGAGGAGGGGAGAGAGAGAGAGTGCACGAGAGAGAAAAAAAATTGAATATTTTTAACCTAACCTACGGTAGTAGTTTTCGAACCGCTGACATAGATTTATGGCAGCAGTTATGGTAAACAACTGCAATAGATCTATGGCAATGATTTATAACCACTGCCATATATCTATAGCAGTAATTTTTAGTGACCACTACCATAGGTTCGAAATAATTTTTTTTTATTTTTTCTTTAAATATTATATAATTTTAAATTTTAATACTTATCTTCATCATTCATTATCTAAATAATTATCATTAGAGTGTCATCACAAAAGATCACCTCGATCCGATGGCCCTAGCTTCATCGATTAGAAAAATTTGATTTCGATGATCCCAAATGATGATGCGATGATTGATAGATGGAGATCTCCGATCGATCCAAAAATATACAACGATGATTTTGGTGATATTTTTAGCATACTATCAAAGTTTTACTTCAATCGAATATCATTATCATGGTCAATTTAGTATGAAATGATTTTGATCGTTAAATTAAAAACAAGCAATTAAAGAGCTAAACGGCATTCGATTATGAGATAATTTTTTAGTTAAATTATCTTTGCTATAATTTTAATTATTTTATATGGTGATGATAATAAAATTTTAATCATTTTCGTATGAACTGTTCACGTTAAGCAAATATTATAAAAGCACGAGCATATATATATATAACAACCAACGAAGTTTAAGAATGGTTATCAGGCGACGTATAGTTTTAGATCGTTCTTAGTCTCATGAGTTAAATTTTATAATCACCACCATAAAAAATGATTAAAGTAGTAGCCACGATCATTTATAAAAAAAATTATCTCATAATTGGATATCATCTGGTCCTTTGATCACTAGTTTATCATTTAACAGTCAAAATTTATCTATACTAAATTGATCAAGATAACGATATCTGATTGAAGTAAAACTTTGAGAGTATGCTACAAACATAACTGAGATTATCATTGCAAGTTTTTAGATCTATCAAAGATCTCCATCTATCAGATCATTGCATCATCATTCATGATCATCGAAATCAAATTTTTTTGATCAATAAAGCTAGGACCATCAGATCAAGGTGATCTTTTATGATGATACTCTAATGATAATTATTTAGATAATGAATAGTAAAGATGGGTATTAAATTTTAAAATTATATATTATTTAGAAAAAAAATAAGAAAAAAATATATTGCAGCGGTTACAAATAATCGTTGCCATAGATCGACGTATAGCAGCGGTTACAAGAAATCACTGCTATAGGTCTGACATATGGCAGTGGTTACAAGGAACCACTATGATAGGTGTAACCGCTGCTATGGTCGAACCTATGGCAGTGGTTTGTTGTAACCGCTACTATTGATCAAATCTATAGTAGCAGTTTCTTGTTACCGCTGCCATAGACTGTATTGCAGTAGTTTCGAAAACTACTGCTATAGTATGCACTATCATAGGCTCTTTTTATAGTAGTGCTCATACTGTGATAGTGCTCACAGACCAGCCTTTGAAGTCGATACTATATTAGCCAAATTCTTCTAGATGGATATTCAAGTGGGCTTTGGAGCTCTCAGAGTTGGATATTCACTATCGACCAAGGCCATCCATTAAGGCCCAAATTTTGGCCAACTTTGTCCTCGAATGTACGATACCGAGCGAGGAGCCCCCAAAAGAAAACTTGATGACTAGATGTGAAGACCCTGCAAGCTCACAAAGCAATGAAGATCCGAAGCCGAATCGGAAAGATTCGGGGGAACATGGGTATTACACATTGACGGCTCCTCAAACTCAATAGGATCAGGAGCTGGAGTTATCCTTTTTAGTCCAGATGGGGACATGGTAGCATACGCCATCTGCTTCGAATTTCCAGCTACCAATAATGAAGTGGAATACGAAGTCCTAATCACTGGATTAAGAATTGCTCAGCAAATCGAAGCCCAATGCTTGAAAGTGTACGGTGATTTCCAGCTTGTGGTGGGGCAAATAAAGAAAGAATATGAAGCTCGAGAGAAAAATATGAGGAAATACCTCCAAAAGGTGAAAGATTTAACCTCATGCTTCAAATATTTTGACATCCAACAGGCCCTCTGGATGCAAAACATTAAGGCAGATGCTTTATCAAAGCTTGCATCTTTGCTGCCCGCTAATCTAAGAAGAGAAACCTACTTTGAAGTCCTAAAAATTTCAAGTTTAGAAGAGCCCCACATAATTCAGCAAATCAATGAAGAGCCCAGCTAGATGGATCCCATCATAAAATGCTTAAAGACAGGAGAAACACTGCCAAATTGAAAAGAAGCTCAAAAGGTCAAAAATCAAGTAGCCAGATATATATTGCTTGATAATGACCTGTACAAGCGGTCTTTCTCCTTGCCGCTTCTGAGGTGTTTGCGCCCTTTGGAGGTCGATTATGCTATGCGGGAGGATCATGAAGGAATCTCTAGAAACCATCTGAGAGGTCGATCCTTACCTTACAAAATCCTTCGGCAAGGATATTACTGGCCCATAATGCAATAGGATGCTCAAAATTTCGTTCGAAGATGTGAACAATGTTAATGCAATGATCGGGTTCAACGTCAGCCCACATCTCTTCTGACTTCCATTGAATCCCTTTGGCCTTTCGCCTAGTGGGGATTGGACATTTTAAGTCCATTTTCTTGAACTTCTGGCCAGCGAAAATTCCTACTCATGGCTATTGACTACTTTACCAAATGGGTAGAAGCCAAGCCCTTAGCTTAGATCATAGAGATGAAGGTCTGGAATTTTATTTAGAAATCAATCATTTGCCACTATGGACTCCCAAAAGTATTAATTTCAGACAACGAGAGATAGTTCAGTGGTTCCCGGCTCAAAGATTTCTGTGAAGATCATGGGATAGAGCAATGCTTCACTTCAGTAGGCCACCTACAAGTGAACGGAGAAGTGAAAGTGACCAACAGAACCCTCCTTCAAGATCTCAAAGCTAGATTAGACCGAACTAGGGGATCATGGGCAAAAGAACTCTACCATGTTCTGTGGGCCTATCGAACCACTCAAAGGCTCTCAACAGGCGAAACATCCTTTAACTTGGCATTTGGCATTGAGGCTGTCATACCTATAGAATTTGGGCTCCCCACCATCAAAGTCAAAGAATATGATGAGGACACTAATCCAATTTGGCTCAGAGCTAATCTTGATCTGATCAAGAAAATCAGAGAACGAGTAGTGGTAAGGATGGCCGCATATCGATAGAAGGTTGCTAGATATTATAATTCCCATGTCAAGGCAAAAGAATTCTGAGCCGGTGACCTTATCCTTCGAAGAGCAGAAGTATCCAAGCCAACTGAGCAAGAAAAGCTTTCACCCAACTGGGAAGGGCTCTATCATATCGATGTTGTGCGACCAGGGACTTATCGACTAAAACAACTCAATGGGACCCTCCTTTTCAGGCCATAAAATTCAGCTAATCTCTGGATGTACTACCAATGAAATAAATAAATGAGTAGCTTTCCAAGTTCAACTACTTTCTTTGTCAGACAAATATTTGTGTAGCTATCGAACTGGAAAAGAAAGTCGGATAAAATCCCTTTGTTCGGGATGCTTAACAATGAGATCCTTAGATTGAAATTGCTTTGGATAAAATCTCTTTATTTAGGATGCTCAATAATGAGTTCCTCAGATCGAAATCGCTTTGGATAATTTTTTTTTTGGATACTTAACAGTGAGTTTCTCAGATCGAAACTACTTTGGATAAAATCCTTTTGTTCGAGATACATAATAGTGAGTTTCTCAGAATAAAACTGCTTCAGATAGAATCTCTTTGTTCGAGATACACAACAATAAATTTCTCAAATCAGAACTACTTTGGATAAATTTTTTTTGTTCGGGATACTCAACAGCGAGTTCCTCAGATTGAAACTGCTTTAGATAAATTTTTTTTATTTAGGATACTCAACAGTGAGTTTCTCAGATTGAAACTACTTCAGATAAAATTTTTTTATTCAGGATATTCAATAGTAAGTTTCTCAGATCGGAATCACTTCAGATGGAATCTTTTTATTCAGGATACACAACAGTGAGTTCCTTAAATTGGAACTGCTTCGAAAAAAAAAAATTTATTCGGGATACTCAATAGCGAGTTCCTCAGATCGAAACCACTTCAGATAAAATTCCTTTGTTCGAGATATTTAACAATGAATTTCTCAATTTGAAACCATCTCAGACCTATTCGATTAAAGAAACCCACATGGGTTCAAGGTCCCTTTGATCGGGGTAGTCAACAATATAGACAAAACAAAAATAAAGTATGAGGTGAAGGAAACAAAAGCATTTTATTTCATAAAAGAAAAACTTTTACTAGAGTAATGATCCAATTGCTTTTACAAAGAACAACAGTGAATAACTCGGATGGAATTACAAAAGCATAACTTCGATGAGCAGATACGATCAAAAAGCCTGACGAAGCTAAGGTCGTCGATGTGTAGAAGAAGCTCCTCTGAAGACTTAAGGCTTTGGGATCCCATAAAGGATATCCAGGTTTGCGGAGGTGCGAGATCAGAGTTGATGGACTTCCCACCGATGCCGAAGTCAGATACTTTTGAAGTCCATGACTATACGACCCAGCCTCAGAATCTCTTCCAGCTGCTCGGACATACGCCCTCCATGCTGTGGGGGTGGCACAACCTCAAACACCATCACCTGAGCTACCAAAAAGTGGAAATGATGGAGAACCTGATGAGACCGAGGTAGAGTTTGCTTAGAATCCAACTCTACCCCAAACTTGGAACAAAGAACCTCTCCATTGAATGTCGATGCATGATAGACAACCTGGGTAAAGTTTCTTAATATGACTTTGAAGAACTCCTTTAGTGCCCCAGTCATAGTTTCTGGGAACATAATGACTGAGGGAGCCTTTGAAACATAAGATTTAAACTTCAGACATCTAGGTGGTGGCTCAACTCCTTCCTGCTTTCCTGTAAGGATGGTACGACCTCAGGCCTCTTTGAGTAAGTCACGAAATCTTGCCCTTTCAGAGCTAGAGAACCATGACAAAGCTCTGAGGACCGAGTGAAAGACCATCCCCTATAGGCAAAGCAGGATGATAAAGGTCTTAAGATCAAGAGCGAAAGTATCTAGATGATAAAGCCCTTATCGTCGACACCCCCAAGTTGATCGAGATCAACCAATACTCCTCCATCTCCTCAGTTGGATAACTACCTCCATTGAGAGATAAAGTAACTCCATCTCCTTGTAGGAGATAGAACCAATTTGTAGACATTCCTCTGAGAGACGAAGAATGTCACAGATGGAGTAGCTAGCGAACGGGATGTCTCTATAAATAGGTGGATCCACCATAATTACGAATGTCCAATCTTGCCATGTGCAAATCAGGGAGTGGGCGTATCTACCATCCCATGACTAAGTACTAAATTTTGAGTCAAATTCGCGATTATGTTGCTTCTGTAACCATGCACATTTAATGACACACATGAAAGATTGGGCATGTCTCATCAAATATGCGCACGGGAAACGAAAAGATCAGCTTGTAGGCTCATGAGCTGAGGTTAGGAAGAACAAAAATGCACGAGCCAAAGAAATAACTCCATAGATGGAAATAAAATGAAAAGAACAAAGCAAAATGAGAAAGTCAAGAAGAACAAAAGGAAGAAATTTTATTCATAAAAAGTCTCTTTACAAAAACTCTTGAAGAGCTGAAGAGAACAAAAATTCAAGATAAGTTGTCCGAAGGAATATCCAAGAAGCTTAAATCCAACTCAGGATATTTCGAAGTTATTTCCTCATGGAAAGCATGTTTTCTCTCATCATAGGCATCTAGTACAAAAGAGGCTTTCTCCTCCTTGAATTCATCGGACGTCCTTAAATTGTCAACCGCCTTCAAGGCCTTCTCCTCGGCCACTTTCACCAAGAGTAAAGCCTCTGCCTCGGATGCTTCAGTCTTGATGACTCGATCCCTCAGTTCTGTGATCTCGACCTTTAAGGTTCCATTAATATCGGTTGGGTGGACATTCTCTTTCATAAATTTCTTCAATGCCATCTTGGTGTCTAGAACTTTCTTCTTGGCCTCTTCATCTATGTCCGAAGTTGTCGCAGCCTCTTTGGATAGCTGATCCTTTGCCTTTCGAAGGATCGTGCTTTGAATCTCAAGTTCCATCATCCTTTTGGAAAGGTCGACGACATTCTCTATGAATCCATTTAAGTAATGGGCAAGCTACAGAGGCATTGTGTGAGGTTCATAAAAACAAGTTCTAAAGTGAGGAAACGAAAATAAAAGGAACAACAATCTATGACCTCAGCTTACCGGGACAAAGCAGTCCAGAGCTTTTTTCCTCATCATCTTTAGAGGATCAACCAGTATCTTGGATGCATCAGTCAGAAAAAGAAAATTTGAGAATGCTTCATAGGCCATCTTATAATCATGTAAGGCCGAACCATCATAGTAGACTTCGGTCGGTGTAGTCCTAGAAATACTAGCCTCCTCAGGAATTCTTGGGTCATCTAGTGGAGCCTTCAATTTTGTCGCTGCATGAGTTTTCAAAGCATCGGCATCAGCATCGACATCCCTGGCAGAAAGTACTCCAGGTGTTGTAGGCTCACTGGCTCCCTTTCTCCTGAATAATTCCTCCTCTGGAAAAGGCTCGGGGACATCAGGAGCTAGTAAGCCTAAAATGGTCTCGCTAAACAAGCATTCAATAGAAGCCTCATGGCCCTCCTCTAGAACTGGAGGCTCCGAGTCGTGCGGAACCTGAATGATCTGAAAATCGTCAACGCTGAGAAGACTAGGCTTCTTGACTACAGAAGATCGTTGCACTAGGAGAGGTTCAATCTGAATTTGGGCAGATCACTCATCGGCTATACGAATCTTCTTTTTACGATGATCTTTCGAAACCCCAGCTTTAAGAGGACTCTGATCGGTTCCTAAAATTCAAAGCATTACCATCTGGCACCAAGTCTATATACTTGAAAAATTTATTGATATAAAAGAAAACAAACACGTACCGAAAGAGTTGAATTGGTTGATCCCAACATTGAATAGAATCTGCTCGGATAGCAACTCCTTCAACTCTGGAATCTTATAACTTCACAGGGTCTTCAGGTCCTACTCTAAATGCGGAGCAAGTGGTGGGTCCTTCAACAGATTCTCCTGTGGCTCCCTCCAATCGACAAAATTTTTGTCTTCTCTCGAGGTTTGAAAAATAAATAAAAATCAGGTCTTCCATCCATGAACGATGGAAGGAGCACCCCGAATCAGTGGAGGAATATTTTTTTCTCAATCTAGGGGTCACGTACCATCAGTCGCAAGTCCTAAGATGCCTGTTCACCATGAAATAGTAATGAAAGAGCATTACAGTCGTCTCCACCCTGGCCAGAAGGCACGCCACAGTGAAGCCACAAATATGATGCCATGAGTTTGGCATCATTGAACAAAGCGACATCTCTAGAAAGCAAAAAAGAGTGATAAAAAAGAGATGAAGTGAAAACCTCAACCTGGCCCAGAAACACTCCTCGTACACTCCGATCTGACTAGGAGGAGGGCTACAGACTCGCTCCTTTGGTTTGAGAACTTCGAGTTGAAACTCTAAAGGAAAGTTGAACTGATCATGAATCAATATCAGGTCATCCTTCGTTACCTCCGATCGAAAGGCCAAAGGGGCAAATTTGAAATCTCCATATTGGGCCATTTTTGTAAGAGAAAGAAAAATAGATAAAAATCCATAGTAAGAAGAAGATGACAAGTTCGACCCTCATTCCATCTGGATCTTATACAGAACTGGTGGAGATCTGAGTGATTTGTCTACTCGAAATATTAAATGCATGCAGCGAAGATCGATGTAGTGTAGACATGTGACGGCTAGCAATTAGACGCGACCTTTATCATCGATACAATAAATTGGTATGGAGAGCCAAAATCATATCTTGCTCCATTCATGAGGTAGCGTGTGAAGACATGTTGTAGTAATCGGCACGTGAATGATGGTTTAAATTCTGTCTCTCCTGGCTTCCCATGAATCGCTGGATGGACAGACCAAGGATAAGGAGATAATCAGTTAAGCAAGAAAATGGGTTCGATAACCCAAAATATCTCAAAAAGATAAGAAAGGAGTAAGAAAGGAACCACCTCAGCAAAAAAGCATTTCTTTCATATATAAAGCCTTCTTACAAAGTTTCAGTACAAAAAAAACAAAAGAAAAGCATATGTGCACGAGGACGTCATCAGGAGCTTCTCGATAATTCATCTCGAAAAGATCCTCCTCTTGGCCTCAGATTGAGCTCTCTACATGTCGAAATCTATCTCATCACCTTTGATAGCAAGATCAGACATATTTGAGAATTCGCTGATGCAAACACGAATCATAGATTGCAGGTTAACATCTGACCAATCCATATGCAAGAACTCAGTAGCTTCATCAGGATGATGAGGCAAAACTATTCCTTTGCATTCATTAAAGCCTGCATAAAAGCCTATCTTACAAGCCTTAATAACAGAGTTTGTCCCAGCTTTTCTTAACCTTTTGAGTGAATTGTTTAATATCTAGGATTTAGTTGGAGAGTTCCAAGCAATAGGTCCTCCCATGGAGGAGTAAACTTGGGACCTTCGTAAAGCTTCCTCCATGTGATGACCCCTACTTGAAGTCTTGGGTCTCTTCGTCGGTCGGTCATTGGAATCTTAGAAAAGTAAGGTTTTAGACAAAGATCCACCCCTTTCAGCCAAGGTCCTTCTCAAGCGTCTAATGGCATCATGGGCTCGACGACATTCTCAATCAGCTTTTGACCTCTGCTTCTCAAGGACCTCAATCCTATGGCAAGCTCTACTCAACTCGTCATCCTTTCGATCGATTACTTCTTGAGCTTTAGAAAGAGTTTTCTCGGAGCAGTCGATCTCCTTAATCAGATCAGCATTAGCAGCTTTCTCCTGTTCAAGGCAATATTTGAGCTTTTTGAGCTCATTCTTCTCTTCCACAAGTTCCAAAGGTGAAAATTCGAAAGCGGCCCCGACGAAATCCATCAGATAATGACTAAGTGAAGCCAAAGAGTTGAAGGCCCCAGATACCTGATGTTGGACATCTTCTCCTTCTAAAGTGAGCCTATCTACGGGAGGGAGATGCCTCATCAAGAAATCGATGGCAACCCCTAAATTATTTGTAGTAGAAAAAGAGGAAGGAATCGATGATGTTTGGGGCGCCTCCTCCTGGATCTTCGTCGAAAAAATATCTAGACCAGGAATCTCTATCCTCTGCGATTCGACAACCCCAACCGCATCGATCGAGTTGAAGGAGTCGGAAGCCTCAATGGCTTCTCCTTCCAACCCTTTGGGAAGATTTTCTTTCGTCTCTGAGACAACGCATCCCAGGAAGGAAATGGGGATGACCTCCGTAGAAGTTTTCACTATCACTTTTGTCACCATGTCCGCATTTTCTTCCATCGAATCCACTGGCTCGACCCTAGCATTGCCCACCGAGTTTTGTAAATCACTCCTTGACAAGGACCTATCCCCTTCCACATCATCTGGGACAGGATGGGGAGATGTTAAAGGAGCCTCCGGGACTTCAGCAAAGGAACTCTAGGAAGTTTGGATTTGTGCAAGCGAAATCTTGGATCGCAACTTTTGAGCCGATAGCCTCTTCAATGTCGCAGCCATTTGAAAATCCATTCAGAGTAAAAAGCCTAACAAGGCAGCTTCAAAAGAAGGGACGCGAAAAATAAAAGATTTATGTTCAGAAATGCTTTTCGTTCTTCAGTTATCCTCTCCACACGCTTTATAGTAAGAGGAGAGAAGACAAGGAGACACTTGTTATTAAATTTATCCTTTTCCTATCGATGAACGGAATGGATTCAATCGTAACTACTCTCATCCCAAGGAATGGCAACAGCAACGATCAAATGTTGGTGTGCAGCTGTAGATGGAAAAACAACTCATCCAATCTGAAGCACTATCTATGATTTGTCCTTTCGCCTGATCTTCAGACTCAGCACTAGGGGGTAGTGTTATGGTGGTAATAAAATACCTTAGATTGATTGATATACCCCAGAGGCACCTCAACTCAGTCTATCCTGATGAGTGCTTGTGGATTAGGATATTACTATAATATTCTCTGAATAGATGACTAATGCCGGAGGGCCGACCTGATCCAATATTTATGAAAACATTCTGGCTGGCACCTATCATTTTTAAATCATCTCGGATAAAGAAAGTTCTGTTAGATATATGTGCCCTAGAAGCCAGAATTGGCTGACACTTGTAATACACTTCTAGGGGCAAAATTATAATTTTGACTAATATCAATAAAATGGGTTATTTTCTATCAATATGTGCATTTAGTGTCTGTGATACATCCTTTGAGTTAATGGTAATGATAATTCATATTTTCAAGAGTTGAAAATTTAAGACATGAATAATCATTATTAACTCATAAAATGCTTCCGACCATAGGATCATCACGAGGATGGTGATTGATCCGGAAGGTTGGTGTATAATCGCTTCTCTTTAGTAGATGAGTCTTAAGTCTACGGTGTGGAGACACCGGAGCGAGAGTACAGATACTTGTTAGAGAACGAGGGCACTGAGCGTGACCACCTCGAGTAGTCATTAGGGAGTCTACCTTCTCGTCAATGACTGACTCGATGCTGCAGTAGTGTGTCTGGTTCTTTGACCTGAGGATGCATCGGCAGTTCACCTTGAGGGTGTTATAGTTTGACTACACCATTACTCGGTCTCCTAGCCATATGGAACCCTGAGGTGTATGTTGGCTATAGCATGTTCATTGTAGGAACTGGATTGCATCAAGATGGAATCTATCTACCTCGGTGGTAGAGGAGCAGCCCTATGATGATCATGAGAATCAAGTCCAGAAGCCCATGGCCATGGCAGAGTGAAATAATAGAAAGAGTTTCTATTTAGATTTTCACATTGGACTCGAATCGAATGATTACATCATATGACAGAGACTAGGGTTTGACGAGTTTCACCTTAACCCTAATCTGATCGGGGCTCAAGATAGAAGAACTTAATCACACAGGTAGCTGCACCAAGAGGTTCGCATTCAGCTCTGATGGGTTGCCACCATATACTGCTAGGTGTCACTGGTGGATTTTGGGAGCAATTAGAATGATTTAGATGATCGATCATTCTAGCTGTTCGAATCAGAAGAGTTCTGATCCATCGAAAGGAGTTTCGATGATGTCGATGATAGAGATCATGACATATCCCATTACCATACAGAACTGAACCTAACTGGGTCACACAAACAAGGGTTTGAATCTGGTGATCATCAATTGAACTGATCTAGTTCAATTGATCTGAATGAGATTCAATTAGGTTCAAGGAAAATCGTGCTAGCACTCGATTGAACCTAACGTTCTTCTTTTACTATCATAAATAAGTTGTCCTGACTGAGCCAAAGGAGTTTGTGCTCAATCAGAGGCCTTCATATGGTCTGACTGGAGGTTGTCCAAGTCAGAAAAGGTTGTCTTATTTTGTAAGACATTACCTGCCATTTTTGGTCACCTGCCATTTCTTGTTCTTTGACTTTGGTCAAAAGTCTACCTTTGACTGGTCAAATGTTGACCATTGACACTTTGACTTTTGACCACATGTCATGCACCTATTGGAGAGCTGGTGGGGGCCTGTCCCCCTGCCAGAACCTGGCAAGGAAGAGGGCGCACGCCACCCTTGGCGTGTGCCCAAGTTGGAGGCGCCTAGGAGTCCTTGTTGGACAAGGACTCCATCTCCTTTTTGGATTCCAATTAGAGTTCTCCTAAGAACCAACTTTGACTGGTCTTAGGCACCCTCTAAGGAGGAATCCAGGGGACTCTATTCCCACCAATCAGATTTAGATCTGATTTCACAAAGAGTTGTGATTGGTTGGGAAGAAGAGGAGTTGGATCACAGTTAGTCTATAAATAAGACCCTGCGCCCAACCCAGATTGTGATTAGAAGTGATTGAAAGAATCAAATTCCCCATGCCCAAGGCTGCCTCTCCCCTCTTCCTCCATGCCAAACCACTCTTCTCCCCTTCCTCTCCACGTCCAAAAGGAGTTTTGGATTTTTGGTTGGTGCGATTCAGATCAAAGAAAGGCGACTGAAAGCTAGAAGGCTGCGCTGCTGCAAAGGACGACTGCTGATCTTCAAAAGGAGTTTTGAAGATCCTCCAGATCAGATCCAGATCTAATTTTTGGAGATGTGATAGAGAAGAAGAGGATCTCTAGATCCAACCCTGAGTGGATACCGGTAGAGGCCAGGCACTTGCGTGGCTAGATCCAGAACCTTCCGCTGCATACAGGATCATCAACAGGGTAATAGGATTACCCAAATCAAGGTAAATTAAATTTGATTTAATTTATCTTAATTTTATTTTATTTATTAAAATAATAAGAATCAGATCTAAAATATCTTAGATCTGATTAGATCAAAGAAAAAAAATTTTTGAAATATATCTCTTGATCTGATCAGATCTGAACGAACCTGGATCCGGGAAATCAGGATTTTCCCTTCAACTGGTATCAGAGCCAAGGTTCTAAAAGTATTTAGATCTAATTTTAAATTTATTTTAATTAGAAAATAAAGTGATTTTCAGATGTCACATGAGATGTGATCAGATCTGAAATCAGAAAAAATTAAAATTAAATGATTTGGATCTAAGATTAGAAAATATGCATGACTAGTTCTAAAATAGAATAGTTCTATAGAATAGTCTTGCATGTTTTGATTTAATCTGATTAAATCATATTTTAGATCTATTTATTTACTATTTTTTGATATTATAAGTGTTATAATAACATCTAAAAAATAGCAAATAAAAATTATTTAATTTTAAATATCATATGAGATATGATTGATGCATGTCTAGACTAGTTGTAGAATAGTTCTACATAATTATCTAGATTAGAATTTATTTTGATTAGATCAATTTAAATCTAATTTTTTAGATTATTATGAGATAATTTAGATCTGAAAATATGCATGATTCGATACATGAGATGTATGCAAAATATGCCATGATTAGATCTAATTTGTATATGAGATATATGATATAGATCTAAAACTGTTTTGTAGTATTGCATGTTCCTGATTAAGGCGTTCCTCTTGGCCGTCCGGTCATAAGAACGAAGAAGGGTTTAAAGGCCCTCTCTTCCCATTCGATGGGGTGTTCTTATGATGTGTAGGGGTGCTGCGTGTTCGTCCTTAATCAGAAACCCAAAACTTACTTTCTGCAAAACCCTAGATCCTGAAACCCTAGGATTTATTGTGCATATTTTGTTTATGAACCCTACTTAATTAAGAATTAAGATTATGGAATATTAATTAGGTCTAAAATTGAGAATTTCAGATCTAAGACATATTCATAATACTGGGTTCGGGCTTGGGTAGCTCAATTAGGTCTAAGCGGTTGATCAAACCGAATCAAGAGTTGGTTAGATGGGATCAACAATGCTTAAATTGACCAGCCTAATAGGATTAAGTCTGGGTCAAGATCGAGTCACGATCAAGCAAGACCTAATTAGGCTCAGAGGTTAGAGTCTGGATTGTAGGCTAACCCAATTGGTTCTGACTCAACAATTTGGTGTCTAAGGTAAGTTTGGCACATACGACCGACTGGTTTTTAATTGGAAGCTACTCGACCTGAATGCATTCTTGTACGAGTTAATGGCATATTCCTTCCACCGGATCTCACTTACCTGGCCATATCTGTTGACACAGTTCTGATCTGAGGTGGTCAATAATCCGAGCTAACCCATGCCACTAGGTTAGTCATAATTGTTATGACTAATGCCAAGTCTAGTTTAATGAGACCTGAATCAATTCTCCCTAAGAAAAGATTAAGTCTGAGGTCTTCCACCATTGTAGATGTGCGGGCCCTTCCCGGGGTTGATTGTTCTCGGCTGGATACAGTGGCTCAGTTGCACCGGGAAGATGCAACCATGTCTATTAGGCATTGGATGCTATGGGCTGGAGGATGAGTTGGGCTCAATATTTTGGATACGGTGAGAGACTCAATTAGGAACCCAGTCTATGCAAATGGTGGGTCTGACTTAACTAAGGAGTGGATCAATATTTCGGATACGGTGAGATTCATGAATTAGAGACCAAGTTTGGGTGCACCATGATTAGAGAATCATTGAACAAGAGTTGTTCACTCATTGGCTAACCCATCACCAATAACTGTTAGGTGAGGTGATGAGTCAGTTGGTGAGACCGCACCACCCACTAGAAATCATTAATCGTGGAGATTTTCGCATCTCTACAGAGGGAGTGTAGGGATCCGAGAAAATAGTGGGAGCTAATTTGTTTAAAAATAAAATCCCTAAATAAATTGGTCAAGTCAAAATTACAGTATCTAACTAGAATCTTTGACTCTCTACAGGAAAAATGTCTGCGTCCAACCCATTGGCACGTATCCTGGACACACATAGACTGACTGGACCCAATTATAAAGATTGGCTCAGGAACTACAAAATTAGTTTTGGGTTCCGAGAAGTTAACCCATGTTTTGGACCAGGACCCTCCCACCTTACCAGCCCGTCCATCCATTGAACAGAGAGCGTCTCTGGAAAAATGGATTAGACGAAGATAATAAGGCCAGATATTACATGTTGGGCTCGATGTCTGATGAGCTCCAGCGCCAACATGAAGATATCGGGACTGCTCGCCAAATGTTGGCTCACCTGCAGGAGATGTTTGGTGAACAGAGTCGCGCAGCCAAATATCAAGTCACGAAATGACTTTTTAAGGCTAAGATGCGTGATGGGCAGTCAGTCCAAGATCACTGTCTGACAATGATCAAGGACATGGAAGAGCTTGAGAAGCTCGGTGTGAAGTTGGACTTGGACCTGCAGAACGATATTATTCTGCAATCCTTGACTGATGCATATGGGCAATTCATCATGAATTACCACATGCATAAACTTCAAAATTCCTTGGCCGAATTAATGAATATGCTGGTTACCGCTGAGCTTTCTATGAAAGGTTCTAAAGGCTCAGTTCTTGCTATGGAACGGACTTCTTCCAAAAGAAAGTCTTATGGAAAGAAAAAGAAGTCTGTGAAAAAGCAAAAGGTGGAAGGATCAAAGAAGAAGAAGGCAGAACCGAAGAAAAAGGCCGATGGTCAAAGGAAAGTGTTTCCATTGCAACAGCGACGGCCATTGGAAGCGGAACTGCCCTACTTACCTGGCCACCCTGAAGAACAAGAAGGAAGGTCCTTCTGGAGGTATGCTCGTTATTGAGTCTTAAATAATTGGATCTTCTTCCAATTTAAGTAATCCTATTAATGATCCTGTATGCAGCGGAAGGTTCTGGATCTAGCCACGCAAGTGCCTGGCCTCTACCGGATATCCACTCAGGCTGATCTAGAGATCCTCTTCTTCTCTATCACATCTCCAAAAATTAGATCTGGATCTGATCTGGAGGATCTTCAAAACTCCTTTTGAAGATCAGCAGTCGTCCTTTGCAGCAGTGCAGCCTTCTAGCTTTTCAGTCGCCTTTCTTTGATCTGGATTCGCACCAACCAAAAATCCAAAACTCCTTTTGGATGTGGAGAGGAGAGGGAGAAGGTGGTTTGGCATGGAGGAAGAGGGGAGAGGCAGCCTTGGGGCATGGGGAATTGTGATTCTTTCAATCACTTCAATCACAATCTGAGTTGGGCGCAGGGTCTTATTTATAGACTGTCTGTGATCCAACTCCTCTTCTTCCCAACCAATCACAACCCTTTGTGAAATCAGATCTAAATCTGATTGGTGGGAATAGAGTCCCCTGGATTCCTCCTTAGAGGGTGCCTAAGACCAGTCAAAGTTGGTTCTTAGGAGAACTCTAATTGGAATCCAAAAAGGAGATGGAGTCCCTTGTCCAACAGGGACTCCTAGGCGCCTCCAACTTGGGCACACGCCAAGGGTGGCGTGCGCCCTCTCCTTGCCAGGTTCTGGCAGGGGGACAGGCCCCCACCAGCTCTCCAATAGGTGCATGACATGTGGTCAAAAGTCAAAGTGTCAATGGTCAACATTTGACCAGTCAAAGGTAGACTTTTGACCAAAGTCAAAGAACAAGAAATGGCAGGTGACCAAAAATGGCAGGTAATGTCTTACAAAATAAGACAACCTTTTCTGACTTGGACAACCTCCAGTCAGACCATATGAAGGCCTCTGATTGAGCACAAACTCCTTTGGCTCAGTCAGGACAACTTATTTATGATAGTAAAAGAAGAACGTTAGGTTCAATCGAGTGCTAGCACGATTTTCTTGAACCTAATTGAATCTCATTCAGATCAATTGAACTAGATCAGTTCAATTGATGATCACCAGATTCAAACCCTTGTTTGTGTGACCCAGTTAGGTTCAGTTCTGTATGGTAATGGGATATGTCATGATCTCTATCATCGACATCATCGAAACTCCTTTCGATGGATCAGAACTCTTCTGATTCGAACAGCTAGAATGATCGATCATCTAAATCATTCTAATTGCTCCCAAAATCCACCAGTGACACCTAGCAGTATATGGTGGCAACCCATCAGAGCTGAATGCGAACCTCTTGGTGCAGCTACCTGTGTGATTAAGTTCTTCTATCTTGAGCCCCGATCAGATTAGGGTTAAGGTGAACTCGTCAAACCCTAGTCTCTGTCATATGATGTAATCATTCGATTCGAGTCCAATGTGAAAATCTAAATAGAAACTCTTTCTATTATTTCACTCTGCCATGGCCATGGGACTTCTGGACTTGATTCTCATGATCATCATAGGGCTGCTCCTCTACCACCGAGGTAGATAGATTCCATCTTGATGCAATCCAGTTCCTACAATGAACATGCTATAGCCAACATACACCTCAGGGTTCCATATGGCTAGGAGACCGAGTAATGGTGTAGTCAAACTATAACACCCTCAAGGTGAACTGCCGATGCACCTCAGGTCAAAGAACCAGACACACTACTGCAGCATCGAGTCAGTCATTGACGAGAAGGTAGACTTCCCTAATGACTACTCGAGGTGGTCACGCTCAGTGCCCTCGTTCTCTAACGAGTACCTGTACTCTCGCTCCGGTGTCTCCACACCGTAGACTCAAGACTCATCTACTAAAGAGAAGCGATTGTACACCAACCTTCCGGATCAATCACCATCCTCGTGATGATCCTATGGTCGGGAGCATTTTATGAGTTAATAATGATTATTCATGTCTTAAATTTTCAACTCTTGAAAATATGAATTATCATTACCATTAACTCAAAGGATGTATCACAGACACTAAATACACATATGTGATAGAAAATAACCCATTTTATTGATTATAGTCAAAATTATAATTTTGCCCCTAGAAGTGTATTACAAGTGTCAGCCAATTCTGGCTTCTAGGGCACATATATCTAACAATCTCCCACTTGTCCTAAAGCCAATTGGCTACAAGTCTAAGTCCCATCTTCTCAAGGTGGGCTTCGATCTTCTGCTGGCCCAACGGCTTTGTAAGTGGGTCTGCCACATTATCTGTGGAGTTGACTCTCTTGACCTCGACGTAACCCTTCTCGAGGTAATCGCGGATGAGGTGGTATCGCCGCTCAATGTGCTTGGATTTCTGGTGAGACCTCGGCTCCTTAGCAAGGGCTATGGCGCCATTGTTGTCGCAGTATAGAGGAATGGCATCTGATGGCATTACTCCAATTTCTGCAGCAAACTTCTTGTACCAGAATGCTTCCTTCGCAGCCTCTGATGCAGCGATATATTCTGCTTCCATGGTGGAATCTGCTATCACAGTTTGCTTGGAACTCTTCCAGCTGACAGCACCACCATTGCACACAAACAGACTCCCAGATGTCGACTTTCGATCATCTATATCGGACATGAAATCCGAGTCTGTGTATCCCTGGACTTGGAGTTCTCCATTACCAAAGACCAACATCATATCCTTAGTTCTTCTCAAGTACTTAAGGATACATTTCACAGAAGTCCAGTGTTCTTCACCTGGATTTGACTGATATCTGCTTGTGACACTCACAGCATGGGCTATATCAGGTCGTGTACATAGCATGGCATACATGAGGCTCCCTATTGCAGAAGCATAAGGGATCTTGCTCATGCGTTCTATTTCCTCAGGTGTGCTAGGGCACATCTTCTTGGAAAGATGAATACCATGTCTGAAGGGTATTAATCCCCTCTTAGAGTTTTCCATACTAAACCTCTTTAGTACTTTCTCTATGTACATCTTCTGTGAAAGTCCTAGCATCCTATTCGGTCTATCCCTATAGACCTTAATTCCTAGAATAAAGGATGCTTCACCTAGGTCTTTCATGGAGAATTCCTTGGACAACCATAATTTGACTGTTGTCAACATGGGAATATCATTCCCAATAAGGAGGATGTCATCCACGTACAATACGAGGAAGACAACAGCGCTCCCACTGACCTTTTTGAAAACACATGGTTCCTCTTCATTTTTGATGAAACCAAACTTTTTGATCACATCATTGAAATGAGTGTTCCAGCTCCGAGATGCTTGCTTAAGTCCATATATGGACCTTTGCAGCTTGCAAACCTTGTGATCAGTATCACTGGATGTGAAACCTAGCGGCTGTTCCATATAGATATCTTCCTCAAGATATCCATTTAAGAATGCCATTTTCACATCCATTTGCCATATTTCATAATCGAAATAGGCTGCAACGGCAAGCAATGTGCGGATGGATTTTAGCATAGCCACTGGGGAAAAGGTATCCTGATAGTCAATGCCTTCGCGTTGACTATAACCTTTTGCCACTAGTCTAGCCTTGAATGTCTCCACATTCCCATCTGCACCAATCTTTCTCTTGAAGATCCATTTACACCCAATAGGTACTATACCTTCTGGTGGATCTACCAAGGTCCAGACTTGGTTTGAGTGCATCGAGTCAATTTCTGACTGCATTGCCTCTAGCCATTTCTCGGAGTCGATATCTGATATCGCCTCGTTGTAGGTTTTGGGATCATCACCATGAGCACCATTACCTACGAGGAACATTTTCCTCTACTTCCTCTGAAATAATACCTAAGTATCTTTCAGGGGGATGGAAACTCTTTCCGATCTACGAGGTGGAGGAGGTAGTGTTCTTATTGGCTCAACCTGATTTGGTTCCAATTGGTCCTTAGCTCGTTGTACTTGTGAGACTTTCTCATCAAGCTTAATCTGCTTTCCAATGCCGCTATCTTGAATAAACTATTTTTCAAGAAAGATGGCATGTCGACTCACAATCACATTGTGGTCTTCTGGAATGTAGAAATAGTATCCTAATGACTCTTTAGGATATCCTATGAATCGAGCTCTAAAGGACCTAAACTCTAACTTGTCCGCTTGTTGTCTTTTGACATGAGCCGGACAACCCCAAATTCTGAGATGACTCAGACTTGGTTTCTTACCATGCCATATCTCATACGGTGTGGTAGGAACGGTTTTAGAGGGAACCCTATTCAGTAGATAAATTGAAGTTAACAATGAGTGTCCCCAAAGAAAATCAGGGAGGTCTGTGAAGCTCATCATGGATCGCAAATTATAATTTTGACTAAATAAAATGGGTTATTTTCTATCACATATGTGTATTTAGTGTCTGTGATACATCCTTTGAGTTAATGGTAATGATAATTCATATTTTCAAGAGTTGAAAATTTAAGACATGAATAATCATTATTAACTCATAAAATGCTCCCGACCATAGGATCATCACGAGGATGGTGATTGATCCGGAAGGTTGGTGTACAATCGCTTCTCTTTAGTAGATGAGTCTTGAGTCTACGGTGTGGAGACACCGGAGCGAGAGTACAGGTACTCGTTAGAGAACGAGGGCACTGAGCGTGACCACCTCGAGTAGTCATTAGGGAGTCTACCTTCTCGTCAATGACTGACTCGATGCTGCAGTAGTGTGTCTGGTTCTTTGACCTGAGATGCATCGGCAGTTCACCTTGAGGGTGTTATAGTTTGACTACACCATTACTCGGATCTCCTAGCCATATGGAACCCTGAGGTGTATGTTGGCTATAGCATGTTCATTGTAGGAACTGGATTGCATCAAGATGGAATCTATCTACCTCGGTGGTAGAGGAGCAGCCCTATGATGATCATGAGAATCAAGTCCAGAAGCCCATGGCCATGGCAGAGTGAAATAATAGAAAGAGTTTCTATTTAGATTTTCACATTGGACTCGAATCGAATGATTACATCATATGACAGAGACTAGGGTTTGACGAGTTCACCTTAACCCTAATCTGATCGGGGCTCAAGATAGAAGAACTTAATCACACAGGTAGCTGCACCAAGAGGTTCGCATTCAGCTCTGATGGGTTGCCACCATATACTGCTAGGTGTCACTGGTGGATTTTGGGAGCAATTAGAATGATTTAGATGATCGATCATTCTAGCTGTTCGAATCAGAAGAGTTCTGATCCATCGAAAGGAGTTTCGATGATGTCGATGATAGAGATCATGACATATCCCATTACCATACAGAACTGAACCTAACTGGGTCACACAAACAAGGGTT
>QRFJ01007033.1:0-15941 GCA_006176705.1 Cocos nucifera
AGCATAGCCACTGGGAAAAAGGTATCCTGATAGTCAATGCCTTCGCGTTGACTATAACCTTTTGCCACTAGTCTAGCCTTGAATGTCTCCACATTCCCATCTGCACCAATCTTTCTCTTGAAGATCCATTTACACCCAATAGGTACTATACCTTCTGGTGGATCTACCAAGGTCCAGACTTGGTTTGAGTGCATCGAGTCAATTTCTGACTGCATTGCCTCTAGCCATTTCTCGGAGTCGATATCTGATATCGCCTCGTTGTAGGTTTTGGGATCATCACCATGAGCACCATTACCTACGAGGAACATTTTCCTCTACTTCCTCTGAAATAATACCTAAGTATCTTTCAGGGGGATGGAAAACTCTTTCCGATCTACGAGGTGGAGGAGGTAGTGTTCTTATTGGCTCAACCTGATTTGGTTCCAATTGGTCCTTAGCTCGTTGTACTTGTGAGACTTTCTCATCAAGCTTAATCTGCTTTCCAATGCCGCTATCTTGAATAAACTATTTTTCAAGAAAGATGGCATGTCGACTCACAATCACATTGTGGTCTTCTGGAATGTAGAAATAGTATCCTAATGACTCTTTAGGATATCCTATGAATCGAGCTCTAAAGGACCTAAACTCTAACTTGTCCGCTTGTTGTCTTTTGACATGAGCCGGACAACCCCAAATTCTGAGATGACTCAGACTTGGTTTCTTACCGTGCCATATCTCATACGGTGTGGTAGGAACGGTTTTAGAGGGAACCCTATTCAGTAGATAAATTGAAGTTAACAATGAATGTCCCCAAAGAAAATCAGGGAGGTCTGTGAAGCTCATCATGGATCGGAACCATATCCAATAGAGTCCGATTTCTCCATTCTGAAACCGTTGAGTTGAGGTGTTCCTAGTGGAGTCCATTGAGAGACTATGCCATTATCCTTGAGATAGTCTAGGAATTTTCGGCTAAGGTATTCACCTCCTCGATCTGATCGAAGAACCTTAATGGGTTTTTCCAGTTTGTTTTTCTACTTCATGTCTGAATTCTTTGAACTTTTCAAAAGCTTCAGACTTGTGTCTCATAAGATACACATACCCATACCTAGACAGATCATCGGTAAAGGTAATGAAGTAGACAAAATTGCCTCTAGCCGGCACATCAAATGGGCCGCACACATCAGTATGTACTAGGGCAAGGAGATCTGTGGCCCTCTCCCCATGTCCAACAAAAGGGAGTTTGGTCATTTTGCCTTGGAGACAAGATTCACAAGTTGGATATGACTCGAAAGTCAATGGACTCAATAGCCCATTTTTCTCCAATTTGTTGATCCTATCTTCTGCTATATGACCTAATCTCAGGTGCCATAGATATCTATCATTTGGACTATCCCTAGGTCGTTTGGCATTCACGTTTTGCTCGATAGTTAGAATAGGTACATCAATATGTAGCTGATAAAGACCATTAATAAGGAAACCATTTGCAATTTTATTTCTTTCATAAAGAATGTTACAATGGTCCTTAAAGAAGGTAATCACATAGCCTTCTTGTGCTAAGCATGAAACAGAAATCAAATTCCTGCTAGCTGCAGGCACATAATAACAGTCTTTCAAAACTAAGTCTAAACCAGATGGTAATCGAAGAGGGTATGTTCCCACGGCTACTGCAGCAACTCTTGCTCCATTACCGATGCGTAGGATCATGTCTCCATCCCTCAGCCTCCTGCTATCCTCAAGACCCTGCATGGAAGTGCACAGATGAGCACTAGAACCAGAGTCAAGCACCCAACTGGATGCAGAAGAAACCGTAAGGTTAGACTCAATAACGAGCATACCTCCAGAAGGACCTTCCTTCTTGTTCTTCAGGGTGGCCAGGTAAGTAGGGCAGTTCCGCTTCCAATGGCCGTCGCTGTTGCAATGGAAACACTTTCCTTTGACATCGGCCTTTTTCTTCGGCTCTGCCTTCTTCTTCTTTGATCCTTCCACCTTCTTGCTTTTTCACAGACTTCTTTTTCTTTCCATAAGACTTTCTTTTGGAAGAAGTCCGTTCCATAGCAAGAACTGAGCCTTTAGAACCTTTCATAGAAAGCTCAGCGGTGAACCAGCATATTCATTAATTCGGCCAAGGAATTTTGAAGTTTATGCATGTGGTAATTCATGATGAATTGCCCATATGCATCAGTCAAGGATTGCAGAATAATATCGTTCTGCAGATCCAAGTCTAACTTCACACCGAGCTTCTCAAGCTCTTCCATGTCCTTGATCATCATCAGACAGTGATCTTGGACTGACTGCCCATCACGCATCTTAGCCTTAAAAAGTCATTTCGTGACTTGATACTTTGGCTGCGCGACTCTGTTCACCAAACATCTCCTGCAGGTGAGCCAACATTTGGCGAGCAGTCCCGATATCTTCATGTTGGCGCTGGAGCTCATCAGACATCGAGCCCAACATGTAATATCTGGCCTTATTATCTTCGTCTATCCATTTTTCCAGAGACGCTCTCTGTTCAGTGGATGGACGGGCTGGTAAGGTGGGAGGGTCCTGGTCCAATACATGGGTTAACTTCTCGAAACCCAAAATAATTTTGTAGTTCCTGAGCCAATCTTTATAATTGGGTCCAGTCAGTCTATGTGTGTCCAGGATACGTGCCAATGGGTTGGACGCAGACATTTTTCCTGTAGAGAGTCAAAGATTCTAGTTAGATACTGTAATTATGACTTGACCAATTTATTTAGGGAATTTTATTTTTAAACAAATTAGCTCCCACTATTTTCTCGGATCCCTACACTCCCTCTGTAGAGATGCAAAAATCTCCATGATTAATGATTTCTAGTGGGTGGTGCGGTCTCACCAACTGACTCATCACCTCACCTAACAGTTATTGGTGATGGGTTAGCCAATGAGTGAACAACTCTTGTTCAATGATTCTCTAATCATGGTGCACCCAAACTTGGTCTCTAATTCATGAATCTCACCGTATCCAAAATATTGATCCACTCCTTAGTTAAGTCAGACCCACCATTTGCATAGACTGGGTTCCTAATTGAGTCTCTCACCGTATCCAGAATATTGAGCCCAACTCATCCTCCAGCCCATAGCATCCAATGCCTAATAGACATGGTTGCATCTTTTCCGGTGCAACTGAGCCACTGTATCCAGCCGAGAACAATCAACCCCGGGAAGGGCCCGCACATCTACAATGGTGGAAGACCTCAGACTTAATCTTTTCTTAGGGAGAATTGATTCAGGTCTCATTAAACTAGACTTGTCATAGTCATAACAATTATGACTAACCTAGTGGCATGGGTTAGCTCGGATTATTGACCACCTCAGATCAGAACTGTGTCAACAGATATGGCCAGGTAAGTGAGACCGGTGGAAGGAATATGCCATTAACTCGTACAAGAACGCATTCAGGTCGAGTAGCTTCCAATTAAAAATCCAGTCGGTCGTATGTGCCAAACTTACCTTAGACACCAAATTGTTGAGTCAGAACCAATTGGGTTAGCCTACAATCCAGACTCTAACCTCTGAGCCTAATTAGGTCTTGCTTGATCGTGACTCGATCTTGACCCAGACTTAATCCTATTAGGCTGGTCAATTTAAGCATTGTTGATCCCATCTAACCAACTCTTGATTCGGTTTGATCAACCGCTTAGACCTAATTGAGCTACCCAAGCCCGAACCCAGTATTATGAATATGTCTTAGATCTAAAATTCTCAATTTTAGACCTAATTAATATTCCATAATCTTAATTTTTAATTAAGTAGGGTTCATAAACAAAATATGCACAATAAATCCTAGGGTTTCAGGATCTAGGGTTTTGCAGAAAGTAAGTTTTGGGTTTCTGATTAAGGACGAACACGCAGCACCCCTACACATCATAAGAACACCCCATCGAATGGGAAGAGAGGGCCTTTAAACCCTTCTTCGTTCTTATGACCGGACGGCCAAGAGGAACGCCTTAATCAGGAACATGCAATACTACAAAACAGTTTTAGATCTATATCATATATCTCATATACAAATTAGATCTAATCATGGCATATTTTGCATACATCTCATGTATCGAATCATGCATGTTTTCAGATCTAAATTATCTCATAATAATCTAAAAAATTAGATTTAAATTGATCTAATCAAAATAAATTCTAATCTAGACAATTATGTAGAACTATTCTACAACTAGTCTAGACATGCATCAATCATATCTCATATGATATTTAAAATTAAATAATTTTTATTTGCTATTTTTTAGATGTTATTATAACACTTATAATATCAAAAAATAGTAAATAAATAGATCTAAAATATGATTTAATCAAATTAAATCAAAAACATGCAAGACTATTCTATAGAACTATTCTATTTTAGAACTAGTCATGCATATTTTCTAATCTTAGATCCAAATCATTTAATTTTAATTTTTTCTGATTTCAGATCTGATCACATCTCATGTGACATCTAAAATTACTTATTTTTTAATTAAAATAAATTTAAAATTAGATCTAAATACTTTTAGAACCTTGGCTCTGATACCAGTTGAAGGGAAAATCCTGATTTCCCGGATCCAGGTTCGTTCAGATCTGATCAGATCAAGAGATATATTTCAAAAATTTTTCTCTTTGATCTAGATCAGATCTAAGATATTTTAGATCTAATTATTATTATTTTAATAAATTAAAATAAAATTAGATAAATTAAATCAGATTTAATTTACCTTGATAGTGGGTAATCCTATTACCCGTTGATGATCCTGTAAGCAGCGGAAGGTTCTGGATCTAGCCACGCAAGTGCCTGGCCTCTACCGGTATCCACTCAGGCTTGGATCTAGGAGATCCTCTTCTTCTCTATCACATCTCCAAAAATTAGATCTGGATCTGATCTGGAGGATCTTCAAAACTCTTTTCGAAGATCAGCAGTCGTCCTTTGCAGCAGTGCAGCCTTCTAGCTTTCAGTCGCCTTTCTTTGATCTGGATCGCACCAACCAAAAATCCAAAACTCCTTTTGGACGTGGAGAGGAGAGGGAGAAGGTGGTTTGGCATGGAGGAAGAGGGGAGAGGCAGCCTTGGGGCATGGGGTTTCAATTTCTCAAACTTTCAATCACTAATCTGAGTTGGGCGCAGGGTCTTATTTATAGACTGTCTGTGATCCAACTTCTCTTCTTCCCAACCAATCACAACTCTTTGTGAAATCAGATCTAAATCTGATTGGTGGGAATAGAGTCCCCTGGATTCCTCCTTAGAGGGTGCCTAAGACCAGTCAAAGTTGGTTCTTAGGAGAACTCTAATTGGAATCCAAAAAGGAGATGGAGTCCCTATCCAACAGGGACTCCTAGGCGCCTCCAACTTGGGCACACGCCAAGGGTGGCGTGCGCCCTCTTCCTTGCCAGGTTCTGGCAGGGGGACAGGCCCCCACCAGCTCTCCAATAGGTGCATGACATGTGGACAAAAGTCAAAGTGTCAATGGTCAACATTTGACCAGTCAAAGGTAGACTTTTGACCAAAGTCAAAGAACAAGAAATGGCAGGTGACCAAAAATGGCAGGTAATGTCTTACAAAATAAGACAACCTTTTCTGACTTGGACAACCTCCAGTCAGACCATATGAAGGCCTCTGATTGAGCACAAACTCCTTTGGCTCAGTCAGGACAACTTATTTATGATAGTAAAAGAAGAACGTTAGGTTCAATCGAGTGCTAGCACGATTTTCTTGAACCTAATTGAATCTCATTCAGATCAATTGAACTGGATCAGTTCAATTGATGATCACCAGATTCAAACCCTTGTTTGTGTGACCCAGTTAGGTTCAGTTCTGTATGGTAATGGGATATGTCATGATCTCTATCATCGACATCATCGAAACTCCTTTCGATGGATCAGAACTCTTCTGATTCGAACAGCTAGAATGATCGATCATCTAAATCATTCTAATTGCTCCCAAAATCCACCAGTGACACCTAGCAGTATATGGTGGCAACCCATCAGAGCTGAATGCGAACCTCTTGGTGCAGCTACCTGTGTGATTAAGTTCTTCTATCTTGAGCCCCGATCAGATTAGGGTTAAGGTGAACTCGTCAAACCCTAGTTTCTGTCATATGATGTAATCATTCGATTCAAGTCCGATGTGAAAATCTAAATAGAAACTCTTTCTATTATTTCACTCTGCCATGGCCATGGGCTTCTGGACTTGATTCTCATGATCATCATAGGGCTGCTCCTCTACCACCGAGGTAGATAGATTCCATCTTGATGCAATCCAGTTCCTACAATGAACATGCTATAGCCAACATACACCTCAGGGTTCCATATGGCTAGGAGATCCGAGTAATGGTGTAGTCAAACTATAACACCCTCAAGGTGAACTGCCGATGCATCCTCAGGTCAAAGAACCAGACACACTACTGCAGCATCGAGTCAGTCATTGACGAGAAGGTAGACTTCCTAATGACTACTCGAGGTGGTCACGCTCAGTGCCCTCGTTCTCTAACGAGTACCTGTACTCTCGCTCCGGTGTCTCCACACCGTAGACTCAAGACTCATCTACTAAAGAGAAGCGATTGTACACCAACCTTCCGGATCAATCACCATCCTCGTGATGATCCTATGGTCGAAGCATTTTATGAGTTAATAATGATTATTCATGTCTTAAATTTTCAACTCTTGAAAATATGAATTATCATTACCATTAACTCAAAGGATGTATCACAGACACTAAATACACATATGTGATAGAAAATAACCCATTTTATTGATATTAGTCAAAATTATAATTTTGCCCCTAGAAGTGTATTACAAGTGTCAGCCAATTCTGGCTTCTAGGGCACATATATCTAACAATAGGGCTCTATCTCTTTTTGGATTCTAATTAGAGGGATCTCTTGAGCAACTCGCCTGGATCTGGTTCTTTTATGTGATTATTTGGTTGAAAAATTTCTATTTATTTTTCTTGAACTTCACTAAGTTCAATATTTCTTGCCACTGCATCCTTTTCTAGGATAAATTCTTTTTCTATGAAAGTGGCATGCCTACTTACAAATATCTTTTGTTCAGTAGGATGGTAGAATAAATATCCTATACTATTTTTAGGATATCAGATAAATAGACATCTGTCTGATCTAGCATCAAGCTTATGTCCAAAATTTTTTTTGACATATGCTGGACAACCCCATATCTTAAGATACTTAAGATTAGGTTTCTTACTTCTCCATATGTCATATGGAGTACTAGATACAGATTTAGAAGGTACTCTATTCAAGATATAAATTGCAGTCTCCAGAGCATGACCCTAGAAGAAAATAGGTAATTCAGTGAAGCACATCATGGACCGTACCATATCTAATAAGGTATGATTTTTACTTTCGGCTACACCATTTAATTGTGGTGTATAAGGAGGTGTCCATTCAGAGAGAATCCTTTTACTTTAAGATAGTCTAGAAAATCACTAGATAAGTATTCTCCTCCTCGATCAGATCGAAGGATTTTTATACATTGTCCAGTTTATTTTTCGACCATACTTTGATACTCTTTAAATTTATCAAAGGCTTCTGATTTGTGTTTCATAAGATACACATATCCAAACCTAGATAAATCATCAGTGAATGTTATAAAATAAGAGTATCCTCCTCTGGCTTGAGTTGTCATAGGACCACATACATCCATATGTACAAGTCCTAATAATTCTTTTGTCCTTTCTCCATGTCCACTAAATGGAGTCTTAGTCATTTTACCCATGAGACATGATTCACAAGTTCCTAATGATTCATAATCAAAAAGATCAAAGAACTTTTCTTTGTATAACTTGTTAATCCTAGCCTCACTAATATGACCTAATCGATAATGCCAAAGTAAAGTATTATTTATGTCATCTCTCTTACATTTTCTATTTTCATCAATATGAAATATATTGTCATCCAAACATAGAGTCAACAAACCATTGCTAAATATGCCAAAACAAATATTTTCATTAGAATATTTGATCGAGCAACCTTCGCTCGTTACATTAAGACTATAACCTTATTTTAATAACAAGGGTATAGATATAATATTTCTAATGATCTTAGGCATATAATAATAATTTGTAAGCTCTAAGATCTTTTCCATAAGGTAACTTCAATATATTTGTCCCTACAGCTTCTGCTTGGATAGACTCTCCTCCAGCGCCATAGAGCTTGAAGTCACCTTTCTTCAAACTCTTAATTTTCTGCAGCCCCTGCAAAGATTTGCAGATATGAAAACCACAGTCGGTATCTAATACCCAAGAATTTGAAATGAAAGAATTTAATGATAATATAGTATGTATCTCATACATATCTTTTGGTGCATTATTTGCACCAGACTTCACGGTTGCAAGGTAAGCCTTGCAATTCCTCTTCCAATGACCTATTTTGCCACAGTGAAAAATAGGTCGTCTGTCCGGAGACCTTCTTCCCCTTTTTCTTCTTATTTATACCATCTTTAGGATTCAACCTTCTCTTTGAACCCTTTTTGCCTGCCTTCTTCTTGGAGATCCCATCCACAAGAAGAAGAGGAGCCTTATCCTTTCTTGATATGGCTTTCTACTATCTTGAGCATATTTAATAGCTCAGGCAAGAAAGAATTTAGTTTGTTCATGTGATAGTTCATGACAAACTGAGAAAATGATTCTGAAAGTGATTGCAGGATCAAATCCTGACTTAACTCTCCATCCATAACAAAACCTAATTGACTTAATCGAGTGATTAGGTCAATTACCATCAAAACATGATTTTGTATGGATGTTCCTTCTATCATTCTTGCATGAAATAATTGCTTAGATATCTCATATCTAGCAGTCCTACTATGCTCTCCATAAAGCTCTTTTAGATTGAGCAATATGGATTGAGTGTCCATGCCATCATGCTGCCTCTGTAATTCATTATTCATAGAGGCAAGTATGATGCATTTGACAGTAAGAGAAATCATTTTGCCACATCTTGTATGTGGACTTATCTTCATCTGTGGCATCATTTTCTAATGGCTTAGGATCAGGGGCATCAAGAATATAGGAGAGTTTTTCTTGACTGAGTACTATTTTTAGGTTTCGGGTCAATTTATTTGGATTACCCTACATAATCAAGCATCATGATGATTTTTTAATAATTTTATAGTTGTTAGATATATGTGCCCTAGAAGCCAGAATTGGCTGACACTTGTAATACACTTCTAGGGGCAAAATTATAATTTTGACTATAATCAATAAAATGGGTTATTTTCTATCACATATGTGTATTTAGTGTCTGTGATACATCCTTTGAGTTAATGGTAATGATAATTCATATTTTCAAGAGTTGAAAATTTAAGACATGAATAATCATTATTAACTCATAAAATGCTTCGACCATAGGATCATCACGAGGATGGTGATTGATCCGAAAGGTTGGTGTACAATCGCTTCTCTTTAGTAGATGAGTCTTGAGTCTACGGTGTGGAGACACCGGAGCGAGAGTACAGGTACTCGTTAGAGAATGAGGGCACTGAGCGTGACCACCTCGAGTAGTCATTAGGAAGTCTACCTTCTCGTCAATGACTGACTCGATGCTGCAGTCGTGTGTCTGGTTCTTTGACCTGAGGTGCATCGGCAGTTCACCTTGAGGGTGTTATAGTTTGACTACACCATTACTCGGTCTCCTAGCCATATCGGAACCCTGAGGTGTATGTTGGCTATAGCATGTTCATTGTAGGAACTGGATTGCATCAAGATGGAATCTATCTACCTCGGTGGTAGAGGAGCAGCCCTATGATGATCATGAGAATCAAGTCCAGAAGCCCATGGCCATGGCAGAGTGAAATAATAGAAAGAGTTTCTATTTAGATTTTCACATCGGACTTGAATCGAATGATTACATCATATGACAGAAACTAGGGTTTGACGAGTTCACCTTAACCCTAATCTGATCGGGGCTCAAGATAGAAGAACTTAATCACACAGGTAGCTGCACCAAGAGGTTCGCATTCAGCTCTGATGGGTTGCCACCATATACTGCTAGGTGTCACTGGTGGATTTTGGGAGCAATTAGAATGATTTAGATGATCGATCATTCTAGCTGTTCGAATCAGAAGAGTTCTGATCCATCGAAAGGAGTTTCGATGATGTCGATGATAGAGATCATGACATATCCCATTACCATACAGAACTGAACCTAACTGGGTCACACAAACAAGGGTTTGAATCTGGTGATCATCAATTGAACTGATCCAGTTCAATTGATCTGAATGAGATTCAATTAGGTTCAAGGAAAATCGTGCTAGCACTCGATTGAACCTAACGTTCTTCTTTTACTATCATAAATAAGTTGTCCTGACTGAGCCAAAGGAGTTTGTGCTCAATCAGAGGCCTTCACTATGGTCTGACTGGAGGTTGTCCAAGTCAGAAAAGGTTGTCTTATTTTGTAAGACATTACCTGCCATTTTTGGTCACCTGCCATTTCTTGTTCTTTGACTTTGGTCAAAAGTCTACCTTTGACTGGTCAAATGTTGACCATTGACACTTTGACTTTTGACCACATGTCATGCACCTATTGGAGAGCTGGTGGGGGCTTGTCCCCCTGCCAGAACCTGGCAAGGAGGAGGGCACGCCACCCTTGGCGTGTGCCCAAGTTGGAGGCGCCTAGGAGTCCTTGTTGGACAAGGACTCCATCTCCTTTTTGGATTCCAATTAGAGTTCTCCTAAGAACCAACTTTGACTGGTCTTAGGCGCCCTCTAAGGAGGAATCCAGGGGACTCTATTCCCACCAATCAGATTTAGATCTGATTTCACAAAGGGTTGTGATTGGTTGGGAAGAAGAGGAGTTGGATCACAGCTTAGTCTATAAATAAGACCCTGCGCCCAACTCAAAGATTAAGATGATTGAATCACAATTCCCCATGCCCCAAGGCTGCCTCTCTCCCTCCTTCCTCCATGCCAAACCACCTTCTCCCTCTCCTCTCCACGTCCAAAAGGAGTTTTGGACCTTGGTTGGTGCAATCCAGATCAAGAGAAAGGCGATCAAAAGCTAGAAGGCTGCGCTGCTGCAAAGGACGACTGCTGATCTTCAAAAGGAGTTTTGAAGATCCTCCAGATCAGATCCAGATCTAATTTTTGGAGATGTGATAGAGAAGAAGAGGATCTCCAGATCCAGCCTGAGTGGATACCGGTAGAGGCCAGGCGCTTGCGTGGCTAGATCCAGAACCTTCCGCTGCATACAGGATCATCAACGGGTAATAGGATTACCCAAATCAAGGTAAATTAAATTTGATTTAATTTATCTTATTTTATTTTAATTTATTAAAATAATAAGAATCAGATCTAAAATATATCAAGATCTGATTGGGATCAAAGAAAAAAATTTTTGAAATATATCTCTTGATCTGATCAGATCTGAACGAACCTGGACCGAAAAATCAGGATTTTCCTTCAACTGGTATCAGAGCCAAGGTTCTAAAAGTATTTAGATCTAATTTTAAATTTATTTTAATTAGAAAATAAATGATTTCAGATGTCACATGAGATGTGATCAGATCTAAAATCAGAAAAAATTAAAATTAAATGATTTGGATCTAAGATTAGAAAATATGCATGACTAGTTCTAAAATAGAATAGTTCTATAGAATAGTCTTGCATGTTTTCAATTTAATTTGATTAAATCATATTTTAGATCTATTTATTTACTATTTTTTGATATTATAATGGTTATAATAACATCTAAAAAATAGTAAATAAAAATTATTTAATTTTAAACATCATATGAGATATGATTGATGCATGTCTAGACTAGTTGTAGAATAGTTCTACATAATTATCTAGATTAGAATTTATTTTGATTAGATCAATTTAAATCTAATTTTTTAGATTATTATGAGATAATTTAGATCTAAAAATATGCATGATTCGATACATGAGATGTATGCAAAATATGCCATGATTAGATCTAATTTGTATATGAGATATATGATATAGATCTAAAACTATTTTGTAGTATTGCATGTTCCTGATTAAGGCGTTCCTCTTGGCCGTCCGGTCATAAGAATGAAGAAGGATTTAAAGGCCCTCTCTTCCCATTCGATGGGGTGTTCTTATGATGTGTAGGGGTGCTGCGTGTTCGTCCTTAATCAGAAATCCAAAACTTACTTTCTGCAAAACCCTAGATCCTGAAACCCTAGGATTTATTGTGCATATTTTGTTTATGAACCCTACTTAATTAAAAATTAAGATTATGGAATATCAATTAGGTCTAAAATTAAGAATTTTAGATCTAAGACATATTCATAATACTGGGTTCGGGCTTGGGTAGCTCAATTAGGTCTAAGCGGTTGATCAAACCGAATCAAGAGTTGGTTAGATGGGATCAACAATGCTTAAATTGACCAGCCTAATAGGATTAAGTCTGGGTCAAGATCGAGTCACGATCAAGCAAGACCTAATTAGGCTCAGAGGTTAGAGTCTGGATTGTAGGCTAACCCAATTGGTTCTGGCTCAACAATTTGGTGTCTAAGGTAAGTTTGGCACATACGATCGACTGGTTTTTAATTGGAAGCTACTCGACCTGAATGCATTCTTGTACGAGTTAATGGCATATTCCTTCCACCGATCTCACTTACCTGGCCATATCTGTTGACACAGTTCTGATCTGAGGTGGTCAATAATCTGAGCTAACCCATGCCACTAGGTTAGTCATAATTGTTATGACTATGATAAGTCTAGTTTAATGAGACCTGAATCAATTCTCCCTAAGAAAAGATTAAGTCTGAGGTCTTCCACCATTGTAGACGTGCGGGCCCTTCCCGAGGGTTGATTGTTCTCGGCTGGATACAGTGGCTCAGTTGCACCGGGAAGACGCAACCATGTCTATTAGGCATTGGATGCTATGGGCTGGAGGATGAGTTGGGCTCAATATTTCGGATACGGTGAGAGACTCAATTAGGAACCCAGTCTATGCAAATGGTGGGTCTGACTTAACTAAGGAGTGGATCAATATTCTGGATACGGTGAGATTCATGAATTAGAGACCAAGTTTGGGTGCACCATGATTAGAGAATCATTGAACAAGAGTTGTTCACTCATTGGCTAACCCATCACCAATAACTGTTAGGTGAGGTGATGAGTCAGTTGGTGAGACCGCACCACCCACTAGAAATCATTAATCGTGGAGATTTTTGCATCTCTATAGAGGGAGTGTAGGGATCCAAGAAAATAGTGGGAGCTAATTTGTTTAAAAATAAAATTCCTAAATAAATTGGTCAAGTCAAAATTATAATATCTAACTAGAATCTTTGACTCTCTACAGAAAAATATCTGCCCTAGAAGCCATAATTGGTTGACACTTTTAATACACTTCTAAGAGCAAAATTGTAATTTATTTGTAAAAGCAAAATTGTATTTTGACTAATATTAATAAAAATGGGTTATTCTTCCATCACATATGTGTATTAAGTGTCTGTGATAACATCCTTGAAATAATGGTAATGATAATTCAATCATTTTCCAAAGATTGTTGAAAATTTAAGACATCGAATAATCATTGTTAACTTCATAAAAATGCTTCTGACCAATGAGGAATCATCACGAGGATGGTGATTGATTCGGAAGATCTGAGTGTACAAATCACTTCCTCTTTAGTAGATGAATACTGAGTCTATGGTGTGGAACACCAAGCGAGAGTAAGTACTCGTTAGAAGAACGAGGGCACTGAGCATGACCACCTCGAGTAGTCTATTAGGTGAGTCTATCCTTACTTCGTCAATGACTGACTCGATGCTGTAGTAGTGTGTCTGGTTCCTTTGACCTGAAGGTGCACGGCAGTTACTTGAGGGGTTATAGTTGGACTAACCCATTTACTCGTCTCTAAGCCATTCGCAAATCCTGAGGTGTATATTGGCTATGCATTCACTTGTAGGAAACTGGATTGGCACATCAAGATGAAATCTAATCTACCTTGTGTAGAGGGCAGCCTATGAATGATCCCTAGAATCAAGTCATGAAGCCACATGGCAATGACAGAGTGAAAATAATAGAAAGAGTTTCTATTTAGATATTTCTCACATCGAACTAATCGAATGATTACTCATAATCGATAGAAAATAAGGTTTGAACAGCTTCACCTTAACCCTAATCTGATCGGGGCTCAAGATAGAAAGAACTTTAATCAGACAGGTGGGCTACACCAAGAGTTCACATTCACTCTGATGGGTTTGCCACTCATAGTACTGCTAGGATGTCCACTGAGTGGATTTTTTGGAGCAATTAGAATGATTTAGATGATGATCATTCTAGCTGTTCGAATCAGAAGAGTTTCTGATCTTATCGAAAGGAGTTTCGATGATTTCAATAATAGAGATCATGACAATATCCATTATATACAGACTGAACCTAACTAGGTCACACAAACAAGGTTTGTAATTTGATGTCATCAACTTGAACTGTCCATTTCAATTGATCTTGAAATGAGATTCAATTGGTTCAAGAAAATCGTGCAGACTCGATTTGAATCTAACGTTCTTCTTTGCTATCATAATAAATAAGTTGTCCCTGTCTGAGCCAAAGAGTTTGGTGCTCATTCAGAAAGCCATTCAATATGGTCCTAAACTGGAAGTTATTCGCAAGTTGATAAGGTTGTCTTATTTTAATAAGATTTACCTGCCAATTTTTGGTCGCTGCCTTTCTTCGTTTTTGACTTTGGTCAAAAGTCTAACTACCTTTGACTGGTCAATAATGTTGACCAATTGAACTTTGTACTTTTGAACGCACGATTCACCCAGCTTGGAGAGCCTGGTGGGGGCTTGTCGCCCTACTAGAACCAGCAAGGAGAGGGCACAAACGCCAACCCTAGCGTGTGCCCAAGTTGGAGGCCGCCTAGAGTCCCTTGTTGGAACAAGGACTCCATCTCCTTTTTTGGATTCCGATTAGACTTCTCCAAGAACAACTTTGACTGGTCCTTAGGCGCCCTCGTAAGGAGGAATCTAGGAACTCTATCACCAATCAGATTTAGATCTGATTTTACAAAGGGTTGTGATTGGTGGGAAGAAGAGGAGGTTGGATCACGCTTTAGTCATAAATAAGACCCTGATCCAACTCAAAGATAGATAGATGATCGAATTCACAATTTCCCCAGCCACAAGCTGCCTCTTCGCCCTCTTCTCACTCCAGATCTAATTTTTGGAGATAGTAAGAGAAAGAAGAGGATCTCCCGATCCAGCTTGAGTGATATCGGTACAAGGCAGGCACCCTTGCATGGCTAGCATCCAGACCTTCTCCGCTTGCTATACCAGGTATCATCAACGGTAATAGGATTACCCATTCTAAGTAAGTTAAATCTAATTTAATTTATCTAATTTATTTTAAATTTTAAAATAATAATAATTAGTTTCTGGAAACATAATCAAGATCTTGATTGAGATCAAGAGAAAATTTTTTAAAAATATACTCTTGATTGATCAGACCTGAACGAACCTGATCGATAAAATCAGATTTTCCTTCAGTGAAACTCCTTTTCCAATTGCATTTTAATGCAACTCTGAAAAAGCTTTTTGCCTCTAAAATACATTAATAGCCTTATGTTAACGACAACAAAACTTAATGTTTAGTTTAAGGTAGAACCTTTATTTCATTATACAGTCAAAAATGAAATATAACTGCTTTATGGTTACATAACAAAGCATATATTCAATAACTGGTAGAGCATCTTATGCACTAGATTAATCTTCATTACATCATTCTCTCATGAGTAGACTTGTGGTTACACAACAAAACTAATATGGTTCTGAACATAATAAAACCTAATATGAAGGAAGCTTTAATGTAGTGAATATAATACTAAACAATTTTCAATCTAGAAGATTAAATTAATCAAATCGGTCCTATGTAAGTGAGAGAGAAGCCTGGGAGTCCCCCCATTGCTGTTCTTAGACCAATAAAATTGGCTAGGTCAAACAGACAGAATCATTAAAAACCACAATTCCTCTTAA
>QRFJ01007034.1:0-57550 GCA_006176705.1 Cocos nucifera
CATAACTCCTTAGTTTCGAGGCCTTAGCAAATGGGTCGGTCAAGTTCTCTATTTCCATCAATCTTCCAAAAATCGACGTCATCCTAATCTAAAATCAAAGATGGTAGCAATGCAGAATATGCTGGTCCTTCAATTCTTTAGCCTGAGCTATGGCTCCAGTGCTATGATAGGACTGGACCATCAGTAGAGGATGCCACTCTTAACCTGCTAATGAATCTCAGCTACTACATAGCTTACATGGCAGCATCATATGCCATGATATACTCTACATCACAAACTAAATAGACTACAGTATTGTGCTTGGAATCTATCCAACAGATTGCTCCTATAATTAGGGAATGACTCGACATTCTCTTGTTGTTATCTTGTTCTGACTAAAATTAAAACATCGACATGTTTTAAGTTAGTATTTTCATATTTAAGTCACTGGACCTTAGTATTTTCCAAATACTTAAGGATTGTTTATATAATCTTCCAGTGGTTCTTAGTTAGATCAGACTGATTTCTAATCACTACCATTAGTAAATATACCATATCTAATTTTGAACATGGAGAAATTAGATGATAGCCAAACCTTTATTTTTTGCAACACTGGAATGCCATTTCTGATTAAGAGAACTTCATCCATAGACAACACAAGAAATAACACTATAGAATATTTTGTCCACTTACGAATGTAGGGTTTGTCTTTGTTCATAATAAAGATATACATTCAAAATGTATGTTCCAAACTAAGATAATAGCCAAATGGGCTTTACAGGTCTTTACCTTTCCGTCTGCGCTACTCTGATCCTTTTAAAAATTTATTCATACCTAATTGATTTTATCCCTTCAGGTGAATCATCTAGTGTCCACACACTATTAATTTTCATGGACTTTAATTTGGATTATGTGGCTCCAAGCCACATCTTAGAGTTAGACTACTATATTGCATCCCTATAGGTGATCGAATTCTTATTGTTCTCATCGAGCTCAACAAGATCATCATTCCGGATCTAGACATCGAAGTATCTATCCAGCTAATGTGGTACTCTATCGGATCTCTTTAAAGGTGTTACTTTAATGGGCTTCGAATTTGATCTGATCAAATCTAGTTTTGTAGAATTACTAGATTATGTCAGTTCATTTTCTACCAGTCAAACTTTTCCACATTCAACTTGATAGGAATCAGTTCCTTCTTTAAGGAACTCCTTTCCAAAAGGAATTCTCTACTACTGATGAACATCTTATGTTCTTTAATATGGTAGAATTAATAACACTCAAACACCTATTGGACCAGGATCCAAGTTTATCTATGTGCAAACCTTTGACATAGGCCATTCAACTCCAAACTCAAAGGTGATAGATTCTAGGTCTATGCCCGATCCATATTCCATATGTTACAACAGATTTACTCAGTATATTTTCATAGCAAAACTAGTAGTCACAAGAGCACAATTCTGAAATAGGCAGACAAGTGAACCCTATTATGGATTGAACCATGTCTAACAAAGTTTAATCTCTCCTTTTAGATACACTATGTTCTGAAAAGAAATTTACTGAGAGAGAATCATATTCTCTCCTAGATATGTCACAAACTTACTAGATAAGTATTCGCCTCTTCGATCTGATTAAAGAGTTTCAATACCATTTCTAATTTATTTTTCTATTTCATTATTGAATTGTTTGAACATTTCAAATGATTCAAGCTAGATGTATCCATGCCTAGATAGGTCATCTATAATGAAATACCAATATCTTCCTTTGGCACTTAAGTTTATAGGTCCACATGCATCACTATGTTCGAGACTTAGAACTGTTTTCATTAAAAGGTTTCTTCACCTTTTTCATTAAAAGATGACTTTATCATCTTTTCAAGAAGACAAAACTCATAGGCTATCAATGATTCACAATCATTGATATCAAGATTTTTCTCTCAAGCTAAGCTGTTTATCTTGTTCTTACCAAGATAACTAAGCCTATAATGCCAAAGATAGATATCCATGATATAATCTAACTGGGGTGTTTATTAAATGTGTACATTACACTTAACAAGCTATATAAATATTAAATATTATTTTTTTATTATCCATATATTATTATAATATTATTTATAATAATATCACAATAATCTCCTTCATTGATAAATGATAACCATCGCTAACCAAAAGGCCAACAGAGTTCATATTTATCACAAATGATGGACAATAGTGATAATCGCTCAAAATGATATATTTTGAAAATAGGCTTGATAATTTTTAAAGCTAGAATTAGAACAAGACTTCCATCCCCAACGTTCAAACATTTCTCACCATTTTTAAATATTCGACTTACCTATAGTCTTTGCAATGAATTGCATAAGACCACTTGTATCTAATACCTAGGTAGTAGAATTATATATAGAAAAATTTCAATGTGTTATCATATAACATCCTTGATAAATAACTCTTGCTCCTTTCTCTTGTTTAGCTTGTTATAGTCAAGAAAAGCAAGACAATTCTTCTTCCTATGATCCCTCTTCTAATAATAGAAGCACTATGCCTGATTTGGGTCAATATTGGACTAATTATTTTGACCGAGCTAAGTAGCCCCAGTGCAAACTCATTCATACTACTGAACCAAATTCAACTTTCGATACTAATTATCGAAGTTGGATCCTATAAGTCATCACTGTCTAACAGTGATTGGAGTAATTAGGGTTTAGCCTTGTTTTGAGAAAAGAGAACAATGATCTAAGTATATGAATTATTTTAAGCCTAGAGACTTAGACTTTAGTCTTAAGGTTCTCTCACTATTTTATTCGAATTGATAGTCTCTACCTCCAATTCAAGAAATTACTTTAATTTTTTAGTAGGTACTAGAATCCACATAGACTACACACAAGCCCGACTTTGGTCGGCCAACTCATGTGCATCTACGAGTAGGTTTATTAGTCAATTATTTCTCCAAACAACTTCTAGTAATTTAATTTTGCCCCAGAAACCTAATCAGTAGGCTTTGGCCTCCATTATAAGGATCCGATTAGGTCCAACCATTAACATGGCCGTACTTGGTGTATCTAACCAATGAATGATTAATTAAGCCCAACTTTGGTTGGCCATCCTAACCACCATTAGAGAGAAACTTTCAAGCTATCATATTATGAATGATAATTCCATTAGTCAATAAGCACCAAGCCTTTGAGCCTCTAATGATTATTGAGTTAATGGACCCATTATCATCCAACTTAATGGGAGGCTATGACTCAGTTATCTCCATAACTTTATCATTTTAAGGATCTAATAATTTTAGAAAATTTAAAATTTATTTATAATTTAAGGATAGAAAGAACATGGATCAATTTGCTCCCACTAACTTCATCAAGTCAAGTCCTCCCAATGACTTCTCAAGTCATCGATAAGAACTAGGATCAACATTGGTTTATGGGCACCTAGATTAGTCTCATTGAATAAAATTAGTCTCACTGATTTTCTATATGATATGGGTTAGCACGAACCAGTGACTAACCTAATCAAGACTTGATTAACCACATTGGCCAGGTAAGTGAGATCGGTGGAAGGGTCTGCCAAGACTTGCCTTAGACACCATCAGAAATGGCTAGATAAGTGGGCTGCCAATTAAAAACCATCGATTTGGAATGCCAGACTACCTTAGACACCATCGATTTATCAGTTTTGATTTGGTCTGTCTAAAGACTCAGGCTCGACCAGTAAGCCACGATTAGTATCCATTTATTAGATGTATGATCTTTGATCAACTACAACTATTAAAGTGATCTATAAAAATAACCTAATCTTAATTAACTATTAATTAGATTTGATGAATTTTTTAACTAAGTTCATATTTAATCTAATCCTAGGTCTAACCTAGTTAAGGACATGATCAAAGCTAACCCATTATCCTTTAATCCATGTTTTATGAAATTATCTTAGAATCTTTAAATCACAAACCTAGGTCCTAAACAATCAATTAATTCTCAATTAAGTTTAAAGCTTATTAGTTTGGGTTTATGGAACCTTAGAACTTATTTCTGATTTGATCATTTGAAATATTTTTAAATTTATAAATAGTTTACATTGAATCATATTCAATATATGGTTTTAGATCTGATTTGTTTTAATATTTCGATCATGTCCTATGATTTCGAATCTAGAATTTTATAGAAAGTAAGTTCTCAATTTAAATTCTATAAAATAAATAAATATATATTATATATATTCTAGATTTAAAATAAAAGATACATATCAACATATGCAACAATAGGATCTACATCTAAACATAAAATACATCACATGGATCAGATCATAAACCATTTAAATTTAGATTTATAATTTTAAAATAAATTATAAATTACTTTAGATTTTATTTAACATATTTATGATTTAGATTATTTGGATTAGCACATACTAGGACAATCTCTCCATCGTAAGGGATAAATCTTACAGCAGGACAACCTTATAATCAGTATGTCCAACCTGATATTATTTAGATCTAATCTAAATAATCTAAAATAGATCTAATATTTATTTAATTTTAGATTTAAAATTAAAAAATAAATCATAAAATTATTTAGATCATATCTAACTTATTCATGATTCAAGAATAGATCAGCACATACTAGGACAACCTCTCCATTATAAGTGGTAAACCTTATAGTAAGACAATCTTATAATTAATTTGTATGATCTATAGAGTCTTATTTTTCAAATTTAATTTAATATAAATATTATCATGTTATAATAGAACATAGATGCTTTGATACTATGGATGGAAAATATGCAGGATTTCATACATGAATTTTAAAAACTTTTTTGAAATGTAACATAGAGAAAGTTGTAAATTAAACCATTTAATTTATAAATGCATGTAATCTAATTACTAAACCCTATATTATATTTTAAATCAAAAAATAAATATTTTAGTATTGATCAAATTAATATCCTAGATCTAGAACGATTCTAGATCTAAATCCTAGATCTCATCTAGGTGAGAGAAGAGATCAAATATCTTATTTTTGCATGAGTTGAAAACTTCATGATTGATTTTTGTTATTATCTTTGATGCCGCACACATGTCCAACCTCTATAGGTGATCCACACGAGATTGTAACAACATCGAAGGTTCGTCAAATAAAGATCCGCTCGAAGTGCTAGCTTCTCGTGGATCCCTCCTGATGGTTAATTTAAAATTTATTCTTTAGATCTCTTAGACACTTAAAGTGATGAAGAATAAGAAAAAAATCTAACCTTTGGATCTTTCAAAAATTAGAAATTAAATAGTTAAGAAAGATCCTAAGAGAAGACACATCTTCTCTTCTCAGGACATCAACCATTGATGTCCTAAACGGATTTTCATACCTGGACAAGAGGAGACCTTCTCCTCTAGAATATTTCTATGCTTTCAGATCTCTTCCTTTCTAATTTTTTTCATAGAAAAATCATACATAAATTAAGAAGAAAGGATTCTCAAAATAATCCTAAGAGAAGACTATCTTCTCTTCACTTTCCTCTCATCACGACATGATCAAATCATGCCCAAAAAAAAATCACCATGCCCCAACTCCTTGGAGCATCCTTCCCATGCCCTCTTCCTCTCTCTCTCTAATATTTTTATTATATAAAAATTTTATAAAATAAATAAGAGAAAAATACTTAAAAGAAAAATAAAGAGAAGATAATCTTCTCTTACCTTTGTCTTCATCAAGACAACAATACT
Organism: Cocos nucifera; assembly: GCA_006176705.1. Lineage (NCBI taxonomy): Eukaryota > Viridiplantae > Streptophyta > Magnoliopsida > Arecales > Arecaceae > Cocos > Cocos nucifera. The sequence goes on from QRFJ01007034.1 coordinate 5,695, forward strand.
TGATGTCCAAAAGAAAGGGCTTTCCTCCATGAATGTTGGTGCCTATAACCTCCATGCCTTTCTCCCTTTACCATTTGAAAATACCATGGAATAATAATTTGTTTCTCACATCCTCTTTCAACAAAATAGGGTGCCTACCAAATAAACCTTTGACTAGGTCAAAAGACCAAGTCAAATAGGAAACTAAGGAAGAGTTTGGGGGACGTCCAACTCTTGGATGCCTCCCCATAATTTTGTGTGAGAGATTCCTCAAACCATCACCTAAAGAGAGAAGAAAAAAGGGTGACAAAATAATAGTTGGGTGTGGGTTTATTTCCATAGAGAGAGGAGGAGAGTTTTAACAAATTAAAACACTAATTTAGTTTGACTCATTCAAACTAACTTTCAAATTTGACCAAGTCAAATTTGTATCCAAATTAACCATGATATGGTGGGTAGAAAATTAATTTTATGCATGGAAAATCATGTAAAAATCTAGAAACACATATGTGGGCATGGGCTTTCTAAAGTAGTGCAAAGGAGAAGATGGAATCCTAGTCTAACTATGATTCTTATATACACTAGGTCAAACCCATTTGGACCCAATCCTAAATTTAATTTAAGTCAACCTATTTAATAAAAAATTATAATCTAATTAGAAGCCTAATTAAATTAGATTTAATTAAATTTAAATTAATTTTAATTTTTAATTAAATTAAAAATTAGATATACTCAAGTCCTAGTCGAATAGGGACATGTTCTTCCTTGCAATTACTAAAAAAAATTAGACATGGCAGCTGATAGATTTTCTAGAAGGTGCTCGACCTATTGGCTCAAAGTGGGTGTTCACAAAAAAGAAGGTACATTCAGAATAAGGTGGAGTTAGGCTCAAGACAAGGCTGGTAGCAAAAGAATACTTATAAAGGGAAGGAATTAGTTACACAAAAGTTTTATCTCCTATGATGCGTCATACATCTATTTGGATTTTTCTATCACTGGTGGCATAGCACAACATGGAGTTGTAATAGATGGATGTGAAGACGGCCTTTCTTCATAGTACATTGAAGGAAAGAATCTATATGAAGCAGCTAAATGATTTCATAGAGATTGGACAGGAGGAAAAGGTGTGTTTACTGAGGAGGTCACCGTATGGCCTGAAATAATTTTCTCATCAGTGGTATCACAGATTTGATAACTTTATTTTGAGCCTCAGATGTGAATAGGACAGCTGTGTCTACATCAACGATATAGATGAGGAAGATGCACTTGTTGGAAATTATATCCCAAAGCCAATCATTAGCCTGTTGGTGGTTCAGATATTGTAATTGATTTATTAATTAATAAAAAATATTTTGGCATCCTTTTCATCATAAGTTTACATCTTCTAATGAACTCCATTATTGTGATGAAGTCCTTAAGACTATTTAGCTTTGATAAAAAGAGAATTTATCGATTAGTCCTTAAATTTATTCATGACCAAATGATAGACTGTTAATAAGGACGATAGCAGCTATCGAGCATAGGTCATTGTATGCCATATAGGTTGGTTGTCCTCTTAACCAAAAAGTATGGAGACACTGGTATGGCATATGGGTGAGATGTATGGGTACATCGTCATTGAACGTGACCAACTCCAGAGCATTCTACTATTGAGAATGTCTTTGATGGGATATAGGTATAAGTGTCCCTTAGACCAGATATCACCTTAGTGACTTGCAAGCAACTCACTATGCTTTGGTATCAGACTAACTAAATTTTTAATTCAGCAATGGAAGGCTTCTGGGCATAGTCAAGTACTTGCGAAGTCGGGGTGTGATCAAGATGGGATTGACCACTTCAAGAGTTGAAGAATAATGCATCACTATATTTCAATCTAGCAAAGCCTTAGCCAAGGTAATCCATCAGATGGATTTGATATTTTAAAATATAATGTGGACAACCTGATCAGAGTTGATAGTTTAACTCGGAGGTGTTCTAGAGTATTTTGGTCAAGGGGATAAATTATATTGAAACTATATCCGCAAGGGTTCTAAGGATGGTGTTCTACACCTTTAACCTATCCTATCGTTGGGTATCATTACTAGATGATCACTTTGATTGATATAATATTTATTTCTATGCTATTGGCTTAGGTTCAGACCTATGAGATCACACACATTAGATTTTATAATCTGATCGGATGGTTGATCAATGATTAAGAATCGTTCTAGGGTTAAACAATCAATATGATTGGTGTTTAACCTAGTGCAAGTATTGTAGGAGGATCGATTAGCAATTAGATTGCTAATTAGCTTAATTTAATTAAACTAATAGATTTTGATTAAGTTTAATTAAATATAATTTAATTAGATTTAGTTTGGGCTTGATTGGATCAAGTCTAATTGATTTATTGGATAAGCCAAGTGCAAGGAAGAACTAGTCCTAGTCTAACTAGGACTCGGATTAATCCAATTTTTTAATTTAATTAGAAAATAAATTAGAATTAAATTTAATTTAATATAATTTAATTAAGTTCTTAAATAAACTAGAGCCTTATTTAATTAGATTGATTTAATCTTGATTTTATTTGATTAAAAGATCTTATTTGACCAAGTCAAAACAGGAGCCCTAGTGTCACTAGGACTCCCTATCTCATTACACCACCTTGATCTCAACGCCCGCCATACCTATTTTTTAGGTATTTTTCATGAAAAATTCCTTTCTTCCTAATTTCCACACCCCATCTCTCCCTCCAAGTCATATTTGAAAGTTAGGTGGAAAACCAAGTCAAAGAAGGAATTAGTTTTGCTTAGGATTCTATGAGATAGAATCCTTATTGTCCAAAACATCTACCCTTGAGTGCCACCTCCTCTTTTAATTAATTCTTCTCTTATTTCATAAAAATAATCTCTTTTTTTGTCCACCCTCTCTTTTTGGTCCATGCCAAAAATTATACAGGAGGCACCCAAGAGTTGGGTGCCCCAACAACTTCCCATGTTTGGATATTCCTAGTCTAGGAATTTGACCTAACTTGGACTCTTCTTTTGCTCCATTTATTGGATGAATTTTGCTTTAATTTTTTTATGGAAAAAAAATCTTTGGGAGAGGTTTGGTGTGTGAAAAAATCAAAGGAAGAGGGTCCTTGGGCATAGGGGTTCCATAGGCACCAAACTAGGTGTCTAGGTGAGAGAAAAGAGAAGAAGAAGAAGAGGGTCCTCTTCTAGGGCTGTTTTATTTTCAATCTCTCCTCCTTTCTTTTGAGTTTTTTTAAGAGAGTCTCAGATTGGTAAACTCTCATATTCCTTATCATATTTTGAAAAGTCCAAATTTCAAAGAAGGAAGCATCGGATTGATCGTCGAAGAAGGATCAACATAGTACTAGCATGCTGTGCTGATTTTTTGAATCGAACTTCAGATCAGAGATCGTAAGCTCATGTGGATGACTCCTAGAGGTCGGATGCGTGTGTGGCTCATGACTTCATACTCAAGCTTGGATCAACAATTTAGAACATCTAAACTTACTTAGGTAATAGATCTGATCTATAAACTACATACCTATATTTGATATAGTGTAGATCTAGGTTGATTTGATCAACCTTTTTCTTTCTTATTTGGTTTTAATTTTTGATTAAATATCATGCCTTAATCATATAACAGATCTGAGATCTAGGTATTTATATAATTATTTAAATAAATTTTAGATTTATTTAAGTTTTTTGCTGTAAGATCTTGAAAAAGTTTCAAGATCTACTTGTGAAATCCTAGATCTGATTCCTTCAATTGGTATCAGAGCAAGATTCTTATTACATATTTTTTGTACATATCTAGATTATTTCTTAGATTAGATATAATTTATAATTTAATTATTAAATCTAAAATTAAATAAATAAATAAAATATTTTAGATTGCACGGACTGCCATAAGTTTGTCCTGCTGTATGGTTTATCCCTTAAAGTGAATAGGTTATCCTAGTACGTGTTGATCTAAAATATTTATCATAAAATTTTAGATTAGATCTAAAAAATTTTATGATCTGATTAAAAATATTTTAATCTAATTTTAATCATCATAAATTTATTAGATTTGATCTAGGGAGATTTATGATTGATTATTATTGAAACTGTTCCAATTACATGAACCTGTTTAGATTAGATCTAAAGTAGTTTTATATTTATTTTACTTATATATTGATTATGAATCAAACATGTAACTTGGTTAATAGAACCATATTATAAAAATATTTTACAAACTTGAAAATTATTTTTAAAAAATCAAACCCCAACCCTCAGTCCAAAACTTAATTGAGAATTAAGAAGTTGATTGATTAGGATCTAGGATTGTGAATTAAAGATCCTAAGACATAAATCATAACACATTGGGTTAAATGGATTAGTGGGGATTAGGTCTGTTAATTGGGTTAGACTTAGGGTTAGATTAAAGAATGGACTTAATTATAGAATTGACTAAATCCAATCAATTATTGTCTTAGATTAGGTCAAGGATTCTCTAGATTAATTATAATAGTTGCAATTGGTCAAGTCCATATCTTTAATAAGACCCAAGATGGACTTGATTCTTGGCTATGCGGTCTAGCATGAACTGTTAGGTTGATCTAATTGAAATTAATTAAACCAGTTGGTGTCTAAGGTAAATCAGATCAGTGGTTTTAATTGGCAGCCCGCTTACTTGGCCATTTCTGATAGTATCTAAGGCAAGCTTGGCAGACCCTTCAATTGATCGAACTTATCTGACCTCTTGGTGAGATTATGTTTTGATCGAATTGCTTGACTATTCGAGCTAACCCATGTCAGCTAGGTAAATCAGTTTGACTGATTTAAGTGCTCCTAGATCAGCCTATTAATGGTCTCCCTTAAGTTGACTTGGTGAAGTTAGTAGAAGGATCATGACGAACTGGTTAATCTGACCTACTCACTTCTATAAATAAATTCTCTAAAATTATTAGGTCCCTAAAATGAAATAGTTATATGATAACTGGATCATAGCCTCCCGTTAAAGTAGATGATAATGAATCCATCAGTTGGATAATCATTAGAGGCCCAAAGACCTCGTGCTTATCGGTTGATGGAATTATCATTCATTATATGATCTCTTGGATACATCTTTCTAAATGGTGGATAGGTGGGCCAATCAAAGTTGGGCCTGATCATTCATTGGTTGGATGGACCAAGTATGGTCATGTTAATGGTTGGACCTAGTTGGATCCTTTTCTGAGAAGGCCAAAGCCAACTGATTAGGGCCTAGGGTAAAATTTAATTACTAAAAATTATTTAAAAAAATAATTGGCTATGAACCTATCCTTAGATGTACATGGGTGGGCCAACCAAAATTGGACTTATGTACAGTCCATATGGATTCTATTATCCACTAAGAAATTAGGGTAATTTCTCAAATTGGAGGTAGAGGCTATCAATTCGAATAAAATAGTAGGAGAAATCTTTTGATTAAAGTCCAAATCTTTAGATTTAATGAATTAATTATTAATTAGATTTTGATTTTTCTTTAAGTAGACATGGCCACTTCTCCATCGCTCTGATCATTGTTGGATAATGATAAGTTGGTGGGATCCAACTTCAGTAGCTGGTTCTAAAAGTTGAAGATTATTCTAGAGCATGAATGGATCCTATATGTGCTGATGGATCCTGCACCTGAGTAGCCAGCTGTCAATGCACGTGGAACAGTCAGAGACACTTATCAAAAGTGGCTCAGTGATCGAATCATGGTGCATTTATTATACTGGCTACGATGAGCAATGAGTTCAGTCGCAAGTTTAAGATAGCTCAGCCAAATGCAATGCTCCAAGTATTGGAGGATTCTTTTAGCACACCCAATGACGTTGAAAGGCACAAGACTAGTTGTGCCATCTTCAATGACAGAATGTGGGATGGTGCTTCTATCCTTGATCATGTATTGTACATGATCGAGTTGATAGAGCGCTTGAGCAAGCTTGGCTTTTCCTTGCACAAACAACTTGGAAAGGATGCAATATTGAACTCGCTTTCCAAGTCTTATCTTCCATTCCTTACACATTATAGAATGTCAAAGCCTGAAGAGGACTATCACAGGTTACTGGGGTTACTTTAGAACTTTAAGAAAGATCACCAACTCCATAAGGAGTCGGTGAACTTAGTGGGAGGTTTGTCTTCTCGTTCTCGTTCCTTTAGAAAAGGGAAGAAAAATAAGAAGAAGAAAATAAAGAAGGTGCAAGTTCAGGCTGAAACATCAGTGCAGGGCCAGACTAGGAAGATCAAGCCTGATAAGAGTCAAGCTAAATGCTTCTTTTACAAGAAGCGGGGGCACTGAAAGAGGAACTATCCTCAGTACATTGCCTCCCTGAATCCAAATAGGTAGAGAAAGAAGCAAGCTATTGCTGGGCAAGATATTTATATGATAACTCCTTGCAATTTCTCTATTGTGATATTACTAACTGGGTATTGGATACCGATAGCCCTTACCATATTTATAATTCATTGCAGGAATTGCAGGTCAATAGAAGATTCGAGCAAGATGAGAGATTCCTAAATATTGTAGATGGAAGATCAGTTATAATTCTAGCTTTAGAAATTTTGAAACTTGTATTTGAATCTCATACTATTGTTCTTAGTGATTATCATTTTTGTCCTAGTTTCTTTTTAAATATCATTTTTGTAGGCCTTTTGGCCATGAACAATTATGAAATTTCAATAAAGAAATGAGTTTGTAATGTCATTATGAATGGTGTTACTGCTTTCTGTAGACTATTGAATAATGGTGTATATATGTTATCACAATCTGTAATGTAGTCTATTCTACTGGCAAGCATCGTGGATTAGGTAGTGTATTAGATATCTACTTATGACACTATAGGTAAGTCATATAAACAAGAATAGGATAAACAGGTTGACTCAAGAGGGAATCCTCGAAGTTAGTAATTGTGAACCACTTCTAACCTATGAGTCCTATTTTTTTGATAAAATGATCAATTCACCTTTTACTGAAAAAGATGAGAGAGCCGATGAGCTCTTAGGTCTAGTACATCCTGATGTATGTGGACCAATAAGTACAAGAGCCAGAGGTAGATATGTCTACTTCATCACTTTCACAGATGATCTATCTAGATATGGATGTCTATTTGATGAAACATAAGTTGGATTCTTTTGAAATGTTCAAACGATTCTGAAGTAAAGTAGAAAAATAAATTAAAAAGAGTATTAAAACTCTTCGATCTGATCGAGGAGGAAAATACCTTTCTGGTGAGTTTTCCACATATCTTGGAGAGAATGGAATTCTCTCCCAATGGATTCCTCCTGGAATACCATAGCGTAATGGTATGTCCGAAATGAGAAATCAGACTTTGTTAGATATGGTCCAATCCATGATGGGATTTTTCAGCTTGTCGATATCCTTCTGGAGATATACACTTAAATCGGCTTGTAATCTATTAAATAAGATTCCAAGTAAGTCTGTCATTAAAACCCCATATGAGATATGAGCAGGGCATAAGCCAGCACTTTCATACCTTAGGATTTGGGGGTGCCCGACTTATATCAAATGGTTAGTTACAGATAAACTTGAACCTAGGTCTGACAAGTGTACATTCATAGGATAGCCAAAAGAAACCAAAGGATACTATTTCTATCATGCTGATGAACAAAAAGTGTTCGTCAACCTTAGGGCAACCTTTTTGGAAAATGAGTTCCTTGATGAAGGAACTGTTGCCTCTATGATTGAACTTGATGAAGTTCAATAGGTAGAAAGTCTGCCACAGAATGTTGAACCTAAGTCAGATTTGATCAGATCCGAAGCCTAGTGAACTCGCACCATTAAGATGATCCGATAGAGTACCACACCATTCGGACAGATACTATAAATTCTTGGTTCAAGATGGTGATCCCATCGAACTCGATGAGAAAGATGAGGATCTGATCACTTATATGGATGCGATGTAGAGATCCAACTTTATGAAATGGCTAGAAGCCATGAGATCCAAAATGGGTTCCATGAAGATCAATGATGTATGGACATTAGTTGACCCACCTGAAGGGGTTAAACCCATTGGATGTAAATTGATCTTCAAAAGGAAGAGGGGCGCAGATGGAAAGGTGGAGACCTATAAAGTTCATTTGGTTGCCAAGGGGTGTCATCAACATTATGGTATTGACTATGATGAGACGTTCTCTTCTGTGATAATGCTCAAGTCTATTCGGATCATGCTTGCCATTGCTGTCCATCTAGATATGAGATCTGACAAATGGATGTGAAGACAACTTTCCTAAATAGAGAGCTAACTAAAGAGGTGTGTATGATACAATCTGAAGAGTTCACATCCATAGATGAGTCTAAGGTATGTAAGCTTCAGAGATTCATTTATGGATTGAAGCAGGCATCTCGGAGTTGGAACATGCATTTTGATAAAGTGATCAAAATATATGACTTCGTTAAGAAGGTAGAAGAACTCTGTATTTACAAATGGGCAAATGGTCCAGTAGTGGTATTCCTTATTTTGTACATGGACGATACTCTTAATCAGAAATGACATCCCCACACTATAAGGAATAAAAGTCTGGTTGTCATCATAGTTCTTCATGAATGACTTGGGTGAATCATCCTACATCCTAGAGATGAAGATCTATAGGGATAGATCTAAAAGGATGCTTGGTATATCCCAATCCACATACATAGAAACTGTGCTGAAGAGGTTTAGCATGGAGAATTTCAAAAAAGGCTATCTTTCGATAGACCAAAAAATTTCTCTCTCTAAGAAGGATTCTCCGACAACTCTTGAAGAGAGAGAGCGTATGAGTTGAATTTTATATGCTTTGATAGTGGGGTCTATTATGTATGCAGTGACATGTACGAGACCAAACGTGGCATACTCAGTAGGAGTAGTGAGTAGATACTAGTCTGACCCTAAAAAAATCATAGGAAGGTGGTTAAAAATATTCTTAAGTATTTGAGAAATACTAAGGACCAATGGTTGGTTTATGGTGAGTTAGATCTGAAACTTATGGGGTTTACAGACTCCAGCTTTCAATCTAATCATGATGACAGTAAAAGTATGTTGGGGTATATCTTTACTCTAAGTGGTGGAGCTATCTGCTGGAAAAGTTTCAAGCAGCATACAATGGCTGACTCTGTTTGCGAAGTAGAGTACATGGCAACAATAGATGCAGCAAAGAAAGCTGTGTGGTTGACGAAGTTCATCACCGAGCTCGAAGTAGCACCATCCATTGATGGTCCAGTCCTGCTCTACTGCAACAGCATTGACACCATAGCTCAAGCAAAGGAACCGAAGGCACACCAGCTATGAAGGAGGCATTCTAGTATAAAAAGTTCACCATAGAGATCAAGGTGATGCCATCAGATGCCATTCCTCTGTAGTGCGATAATAATGGCACCATAGCCCTTGATAAGGAGCCAAGGTCTCACCAAAAATCCAAGCACATCGAGCGGCGATACCACCTCATCAATGATTATCTTAAGAAAGATTACATCAAGGTCAAGAGAGTCGACTCCACAGACAATGTGGCAGACCCACTTACAAAGCCATTGGGCCAACAAAAGATTGAAGCCCACCTTGAGAAGATGGGACTTAGATTTATAGCCAATTGGCTTTAGGTCAAGTGGGAGTTTGTTAGATATGTGTGCCCTAGAAGCTAGATTGGCTGACACGGTAATACACTTCTAAGGGCAAAATTATAATTTTAACTATATATAATAAAATAAATTATTTTCTATCATAGTGTGTATATGAAAGTATCTGTGATACATCCCTTGAGTTAATGGTAATGATAGTTCATATTTTCAATAATTAAAAACTTAAGACATGAATTTTCATTATTAACTCATAAAATGCTTCCGACCGTAGGATCATCATGAGGATGGTGATTGATCCAGAAGATTGGTGTATGATCGCTGCTTTTGGATAGATGAGTCTTGAGTCTATAGTGTAGAGACACTAGAGTGAGAGTACAGATACTCGTTAGAGAATGAGGGCACTGAGCGTGACCACCTCGAGCAGTCATAAGGAAGTCTACCTTCTCATCGATGACTGGGTTGAAGCTGTAGTAGTATGTCCGATTCTTTGATCCGAGGTGCATTGACAGTTCATCTTTATGGTGTTACAGTTTGACTACACCATAACTCGGTCTCTTAGCCATTCAGAACCCTAAGGTGTATGTTGGCTATAGGATGTTCATTGCAGGAATTGGATTGCACCAATAGTGGATCTATCTACCTCAGTAGATGAGGAGTAGCCCAATGATGATCATGAGAATCAAGTCCATAAGCTCATGGCCATGGCAGAGTGAAATAATAGAAAGAGGTTCTATTAGGATTTTCACATTAAACTTGAATCGAATGATTAATTCATATGATGGATATTAGGGTTTGACGAGATCACCTTAACCCTAATCCGGTCAGAGCTCAAGATAGAGGAACTTAATTACACAGGTAATTGCACTGAGAGGTTCACTGTTAGATCTGATGGATTGCTATCATATGCTGCTAGGTGTCACTAGTGGATTTTGAGAGCAATTAGAATGATTTAGATGATCGATCATACTAGTTGTCTGAATTAGAAAAGTTTTGATCCATCGGAAGATGTTTCGATGATGTCGATGATAAAGATCACGACATATCCCATTACCATACGAAACTAAACCTAACTGAATCACACAAATAAGGGTTAGGATCTGGATATCATCAATTGGATTAACCCAGTTCAATTGATTTGAATAAGATTTAATTAGGTTTAAGAAAATCATACTAGCATACGATTGAGCCTAATGTTCTCCTTTAACAATCATTAAAGCTTATCTCGACTAAGCCAAATATGTTTGGGCTCACTTAGAAACCTATACTTGATCTAACTGAAGCTTGTTCAGGTCAAAAAAGGGTTATCTTAATTTACAAGATAAATTTGAGAAAACACCTGTCATTTTCCATCACCTGCTAAATCTTGTCTTTGGACATTGGTCAGATGTTGACCCTGGACACTTAGACATCTGCCCATGTGTCATGCACCCATAAGAGAGAACCTAGGGACTTGTCCCCCTACTAAAAAGTAGATAGGCAAGGGGTGCATGCCTAGGGAGGTGTGCACCCCATGAGGATGAAGATGGAGTCCCATACAGATGGGACTCTAGTTGCTTTAGGGAATCAAACTAGGTGGGGCCAAGAAGACTTATTTGACCCGATCTTGGTGCCACCTAAGGAGAGTTTTGAGGGACTCTAATATGATTGGATCAGATGATGTCATCTCACCAATCAGATTTAGATCTGATTGTACAAAGGGTCATGATTGGCCAGGATGATGTGGCACTGCATAGCGCAGTAGGATCTATATAAACCCTATCTGCACTTAGAATTTAGAGATTCTACCATTAGCCCATGCCACATAGCCCCTCTCCCTCCTTCTCCAAGCCACCCTCTGATCCTCTCTCTCCTGTCCATGCCCAAGAGACTTTGGGCATGAAGAAGGTGCGATCCGAGCAAGTGAAAAGCACCAGGAAAGAAAGAAGGCAGCACTGCTGCAAGAGACAATGATTGTTCTTCAAATGCCATTTTAAAGATCTTCAAGATCAGTTCTAGATCTGATTTTTGGAGGACTGATTGAGAAGGAGAAGATCTTCAGATCCTGTCTGAGTGGATACTGGTAGAGGCCAGGCACTTATGTGGCTACATCCAGAATCTTAGGCAATCATTAGGATCATCATAGGATAATTGAATTACCTAAAACAAAGGTATAATAAAATTAGATTTAATTTTAATTTTTATTTTTATTATCAGATCAATAAGATTAGATCTGAAAAGTCTTAGATTTGATTAGGATTTTAGAGAAAAATTTATGAAATATCCCTCCTAATTCAATTAGATCTGAACAAACCTAATCTAGAAAATAGGTTTTTTCCTTCAGGTAGAGGTCGGGTGTGTGTGTGGCTCAAGTTATAACCTCGGAAGCTTCATATCATCGCAGCAGGATGAACCATTCACCCAATTTGGTAAGATAAGAAAATTTTATTTTATTTTGCTTTTAGATCAATTTAATCAGATCTGAGAACTCTCATATCTAATCAGATCACAAAAAAAATCTTAAATTTTTTTTCTATAAATATGATCCGATCTGATCAATCCTACAGCAAGGAACTAGGTTTTCCTTCAACAACATCCTTGGTTGCATCAACCAAAGCTACACTTGATTGTTATACATAAAGTCTATCTCAGATTTCATGGCATCTAGCTATCTAACAAAGTCTCGACTCAAGATCGCTTCCAAATAGATCAGCGGATCATTATCCTCAATGATGATAATCTCTTTGTCATTCTCAATGATAAAACTATTAGGAATTATATTTCAAAGCCAATCGTCAGTCTGTTGATGGTTGAGATATTGTAATTAATTTATTAATTAATAAAAAATATTTTGGCATCTGTTTTCATCATAAATTTACATCTTTTAATGAACTCCATTGTTGTGATGAAGTTCTTAGGACTATTTAGTTTTAATAAAGAGAGGATTTATCGATTAGTTCTTAAATTTGTTCACGATCAAATGATAGGCTGTTAATTAGGATGATAGCATCTATCGAGCATAGGTCACCATATGCCATATAAGCTGGTTGTCCTCTTAACCAAGGAGTATGGAGACACCGATATGACATATAGGTGAGATGTATGGGTACATCATCATTGAACATGACCAACTCCAGAGCATTCTGCTATTGAGAATGTCTTCGATGGGATATAGGTATAAGTATCCCTTAGACCTGAGATCATCTCAGTGATTTGCAAGCAACTCACTATGCTTTGGTACCGGACTAACTGAATTTCTAATTTAATAATGGAAGGTTTCTAGGCATAGTCAAGTACTTATAAAGTCAAAGTGTGATCAAGATGAAATTGACCACTCCAAGAGTTGGAGAAGAATATATCACTGTATTTCAAAATAGTAAAACCTTGGCCAGGATAATCCATAAGATGGATTTGATATTTTGAAATACAATGTGGACAACCTGATTAGAGTTCATAGTTGAACTTTAAAGTATCCTATGAGCATTATTGTCAAGGGAATGAATTATATAGAAACTTTATTCGCATAGGTTCTAAGGATGGTGTTCTACACCTTTCGACCTATCCAACCATCGGGTATCATTGCTAGATGGTCACTTTGATTGATATAAAAATTTATTTCTATGCTACTGACTTAGGTTTGGACCTATGAGGTCACACACATTAGAGTTCACATTTCGATCAGATGGTTGATCAGCGATTTAGAATCATTTTAGGGTTAAACAATCAATACGATTGGTGTTTAACCTAGTACAAGTGTTGTAGGAGGATCGACTAGTAATTCGATTACTAATTGACTTAATTTGATTAAGCCAGAAGATTGAGATTAAATATAATTTAATTAAATTTGGTTTGGACTTGATTGGATCAAGTCCAATTGGCTTATTGGATAAGTTAAGTGCAAGGAAGAACTAGTCCTAATTTAACTAGGACTCGGGTCAACCCAATTTTTTAATTTAATTAAAAATTAAATTAAAATTAAATATAATTTAATATAATTTAATTAAGTCTATAAATGGGTTAGGATCTTATTTAATTGAGTTGGTTTACTCTTATTTTTATTTGGTTAAAAGACCTTGTTTGACCAAGTCAAAATAGGAGTCCTAGTGTGACTAGGACTTCCTATTTCTTACGCCACCTAATCCTCACACCCCACCCTTTTCTCTTTGTATTTTTACGTAAATAATCTCTATGCCCAAGGTTTCTCATGCCTTCCTTCTCTCTTCCTTTTCCTCATATGGAAGTTTGTTGGAAGATCAAGTCAAAAGGGGAATTAGTTTTGCTTAAGGATTCTATGAGATAGAATCCTTGTCAACCAAAATTTTTCCCATAAGTGTGCCAACCCATCCTTCCTTTTTTTCTTTGATTTTCATGGTAAAAGAGGAATTTTTTGTGCACCCCCCTTTGCTGGTCCATGGCAAAAAAAAAGGTGGGGGCGCCCAAGAGTTGAGCGCCCTAACAACTTCCCTTATTTGGTCCTTCCTTGTCTTAAGATTTTGACCTAACTTGGACTCTATATATCTCTTTATTTTAACAAAATTTTTGGCTAAAATTTTTGTGGATTGTAGACATTTGAGAGGCCTCTTTGGTTCATAGAAATTAGAGAAAAATTCATCTGGGTTGAGGAGATATTGAAAACAAAATTTAGGGTGTCTAGAAAAAGAACAAAGAAGAAGAAGATGGTCTTCTTCTAGGATTTTTGTTCCAGATATCTTCCTCCCTTTTTGTAAGCTTTTGAGAGGTGTCCCAGTATCACAAATCCTCCTCTTTTATTTTGATATTTTAGAGTGCCTTAGTTTTGAAGAAGGAAGAATCAGATCAACCGTCGAAGAGAGATCAACATAAGTGCTAGCATACTGTGCTGATTTTCTGCATAAGGATCTATGATCGTGTTCGTGGGCTAGTGTGGACGACTTCTAGAGGCCGGACATGTGTGCGGCTCATGACTTCATCCTCAAGTCTAGATCAGCAAGTTAGAATATCTAACTTACTGAGGTAATAGATCTAATCTATTAACTTCATACCTACATTTGATGTATTGTAGATCTTGGTTGATTTGATCAACATTTTCTTTCTTATTTAATTTTAATTTTTGATTTAATATCATGCCTTGATCATATAATAGATCTGAGATCTAGGTATTTACATATTTATTTAAATAAATATTTTATTTATTTAAGTCTTTCGCTGCATGATCTTGAAAAAGTTTCATGATCTACCCGTGAAATCTTAGATCTAGTTTCTTAAATTAGTATCAGAGCCTAGGTTCTTGTTACATGATTTTTGTGCATGCTTCGATTATTTCTTAAATTAGATCTAATTTATAATTTAATTATTAAATCTAAAATTAAAAAAAATTTAGATCTCACGAACAACCATAAGGTTGTCCTACTATAAAATTTATCCTTTACAATGAAAAGATTGTCCTAGTTCGTGATGATCTGACTCTAATCATAAATTTATTAGATTTGATCTAATTTTATTTATGATATAATAGATTTAAAATAGTTTTAGATCTAAAAATAAAATATTTTAGATTACACAAATTGCCATAAGATTGTCTTGTTGCAAGGTTTACCCTTTAGAGTGAATAGGTTGTTCTAGTACGTACTGATCTAAAATATTGATCATAAAATTTTAGATTAGATCTAAGAAATTTTATGATATGATTAAAAATATTTTAATCTAATTTTAATCATCATAAATATGTTAGATTTGATCTAGAAATATTTATGATTGATTATTATTGAAACTATTTCAATTACATAAACCTGTTTAGATTAGATCTAAAGTAGTTATATATTTATTTTACTTGCATATTGATTATGAATCAAACATGCAACTTGATTGATAGAATCATATTGTAAAAAGATTTTATAAACATAAAAATTATTTTCAAAAAGCCGAACCCCAACCTTCAGCCCAAAACTTAATTAAGAATTAAGAAGTAGATTGATCTAGGATTGTGAATTGAAGATCCTAAGACACAAATTATAACACATTGGGTTAAATGGATTAGTGGAGATTAGGCCCATTAATTGGATTAGACCTAGGGTTAGATTAAAGAATGGATATAATTAGAGAATTGACTAAATCTAATCAATTATTGTCTTAGATTAAGTCAAGGATTCTCTAGATCAATTATAATAGTTGAAGTTGGTCAAGTCCATGTCTTTAACAAGACCCAAGATGGACTTGAGTCATGGCTATGCGGTCTAACATGAACTATTAGGTTGATCTAATTGAAACTAATTAAACCAGTTGGGGTCTAAGGTAAATCAGATAGGTGGTTTTTAATTGGCAGCCCACTTACCTGACTATTTTTTATGGTGTCTAAGGCAAGCTTTGGCAGACCCTCCCACTGATCGAACTTACCTAAATTTTTGGTGAGATTATGTTTGATTGAATCACTTGACTATTTGAGCTGACCCATGTCAGCTAAGTAAATCAGTGTGACTGATTTAGGTGCTCCTAGACCAGTCTGTTAGTGGTCTCCCTTAAGCTGATTTGGTGAAGCCAGTGGGATGATCATGACAAGCTGATTAATCTGACCTACTCACTTCTATAAATAAATTCTCTAAAATTATTAGGTTTCTAAATTAAAATAGTTATATGATAACTAGATCATAGCCTCCCATTAAAGTGGATGATAATGGGTCCATCAGTTGGATAATCATTGGAGGCCCAAAGGCTTGGTGCTTACTGGTTGATGGAATTATCATTCATTATATGATCTCTTTGATACATCTTTCTAAATGGTGGTCAGGTGGGCCAACTAAAGTTGGGCCTGATCATTCATTGGTTAGATGGGCTAAGTATGGTCATGTTAATGGTTGGACCTAACTAGTCCCTTTTTTGAGAAGGCCAAAGCCAACTGATCAGGGGCTGGGGCAAAATTTAATTACTAGAAATTATTTGAAGAAATAATTGGTTATAAACCTACCCTGAGATGTACATGGGTTGGCCAACCAAAGTTGGACTCGTATGCAGTCAATGTGGATTCTAGTATCCACTAAGAAATTAGGATAATTTCTCTAATTGGAGGTAGAGGCTATCAATTCAAATAAAATATGGGAGAAACCTTTTGATTAAAGTCCAAATCTTTAGGTTTAATGAATCAATTACTAATTAGATTTTGGTTTTTCTTTATGCAGACATGGCCACTTTCCTATTGCTCCGATCATTATTGGACAATGATAAGTTGGTGGGATCCAACTTCGGTAGCTGGTACCGAAAGTTGAAGATTGTCTTGGAGTATGAACGGATCCTATATGTGCTGATGGATTCTGCACTTGAAGAGCCAGCTGTCAATGCACGTAGAATAGTCAGAGACACTTATCAGAAGTGGCTCAGTGATCGAACCACAGTATGCTACATTATGCTAGCTGCGATGAGCGATGAGTTCAGTTGCAGGTTTGAGACCGCTCAGCCAAATGAAATGCTCTAAGTGTTGGAGGATTCTTTTGGCACACCCGATGACGTTGAGAGGCACAAGACTAGTTCCGCCATCTTCAATGCTAGAATGTAGGATGGAGTCTCTGTCACTGATCATATACTATATATGATCGAGTTGATAGAGTGCTTGAGCAAACTCGGATTTTTCTTGCATGAACAACTTAGGAAAGATGCAATACTAAACTTGCTACCAAAGTCCTATCTTCCTTTTCTTACTCATTATAGAATGACAAAGCCTGAAGTAAACTATCATGGCTTATTGGGGTTACTTCAGAACTTTGAGAAGGATCACCAACTCCATAAAGAGTCAGTGAGCTTAGTGGGAGGTTCATCTTCTGGTTCTCGATGCTTTAGGAAAGAGAAGAAGAACAACAAGAAGAAAATAAAGAAGGTGCAAGTTCAGGCTAGAACATCAATGCAAGGTTAGACCATGAACATGAAGCTTGATAAGAGTCAAGCTGAATGCTTCTTTTGCAAGAAGTGAAGGTACTGAAAGAGGAACTATCCTTAATACATTGCCTTCCTAGATCAAAACAGGCAGAGAAAGAAGGAAGCTATTGCCGGGCAAGGTATTTATATGATATCTTCTTGCAATTTCTCTATTTGTGATATTACCGACTGGGTATTGGATACTGATAGCCCTTACCATATTTATAATTCGTTGTAGGGGTTACAGGCCAGTAGAAGATTCGAGCAAGGCGAGAGATTCCTGAATGTTGGAGATGGAAGACCAGTTCCAGTTCTAGCATTAAAAATTTTGGAACATGTATTTGAATCTCATATCGTTGTTCTTTGGAATTGTAAATTTTGTCCTAGTTTCTTTTTAAATATAATTTCTATAGACCTTTTGGCCATGAACAATTATGAAATTTCAATAAGAAAATGAGTTTATAATGTCATTGTGAATGGTGTTACTACTTTTTATGGATAATTGAACAATGGTATATATATGTTATCACAACCTATTAATGTAGTCTATTCTATTGGCAAGCATCCTAGATTAGATAGTATATCAGATATCTACTTATGGCACTATAGGCTAGGTCATATAAATAAGAATAGGATAAACAGGTTGACTCAAGAGGGAATCCTCGAAGTTAGTGATTGCGAATTAGTTCCAACCTATGAGTTCTGTCTTCTTGGTAAAATGATCAAGTCACCTTTTACTGAAAAAGATGAGAGTGCCAATGAGCTCTTAGGTCAAGTACATACTAATGTATGTTGATCAATGAGTACAAGTGCTAGAGGTGGATATGTCTACTTCATCACTTTTACAGATGATCTATCCAGATATGGATATGTCTATCTGATGAAACATAAGTCGAATTCTTTTGAAATGTTCGAACAATTCCGAAGTGAAGTAGAAAAATAAACTAAAAAAAGTATTAAAACTCTTCGATCTGACCAAGGAGGAGAATACCTTTCTGGTGAGTTTCTCACATATCTAGGAGACAATGGAATTCTCTTCCAATGGACTCTTCCAAGAACACCACAGCATAATTATATGTCTGAAAGGAGGAATCGGACTCTGTTAGACATGATCCAATCCATGATGAGATTTGCCAGCTTGTCAATATCCTTCTGGGGATATGCACTCGAATCGGCTTGTTATCTATTAAATAAGATTTTAAGTAAGTCTGTAGTTAAAATCCCATATGAGATATGGACAGGACGTAAGCCAGCACTTTCACACCTTAGGATTTAGGGTTGCCCGGCTTATGTCAAATGGTTAATTATATATAAACTTGGACCTAGGTTTGATAAGTGTACATTCATAGGATACCCAAAAGAGACCAAAGAATACTATCTCTACCATGCTAATGAACAAAAGATGTTCGTAAGCCTTAGGGCAACCTTTTTGGAAAAGGAGTTTCTTAGTGAAGGAACTGTTGTCTCTAAGGTTGAACTTGATGAAGTTCAACAAATAGAAAGTCTGACATAGAATGTTGAACCTAAGTCATATTTGATCATATCAGATTCGAAGCCTAGTGAACCCGCATCATTAAGGCGATCTGGTAGAGTACCATGCCATCTGAACAGATACTATGGATTCTTAGTCCAGGATGGTGATCCCATCAAATTTGATGAGATAGATGAGGATCCGATCACTTATATGGATGCGATGCAGAGATTCGACTCTGAGAAATGGCTAGAAGCCATGAGATCCAAAATGGATTCCATAAAGGTCAATGATGTATGGACATTAGTTGACCCACCTAAAGGGGTTAAACCCATTGGGTGTAAATAGGTATTCAAAAGAAAAAGAGGCACAGACAAAAAAGTGGAGATCTATAAAGCCCATCCGATTGCCAAGAGATATCATCAACATTATGGTATTGACTATGATGAGACATTCTCTGCAGTAGTAATTTTTAAATTCATTCGGATAATGTTTGAAATAGCTGCCCACATGGACTATGAGATCTGGCAAATTGATGTGAAGATGGCTTTCCTAAATGTAGAGCTAACCGAAGAGGTGTATATGATACAACCTGAGGGGTTCACATCCATAGATGAGTCCAAGATGTGCAGACTTCAGAGATCCATTTATGGATTAAAGCAAGCATCTCGATGTTGGAACATGCATTTTGATCAAGTGATCAAAATGTATGACTTCATTAAGAATGGAGAAGAACCCTACATTTACAAATGGGCAAATGGTCCAATAGTGGTATTCCTTATTTTGTACGTGGATGACATTCTCTTAATCGAGAATGACATCCCCACACTACAAGGAATAAAAGTCTAGTTGTCATCATAGTTCTCCATGAAGAACTTGGGTGAAGCATCCTACATCTTAGGGATGAAGATCTATAGGGATAGAACTAAAAGGATGCTTGGTATATCCTAGTCCACGTACATGGAAACTATGCTGAAGAGGTTTAGCAAGGAGAATTTCGAAAAGGACTATCTTTCGATAGGCCAAAGAATTTCCCTCTCTAAGAAGGATTGTCCGACAACTTCTGAAGAGAGAGCGTATGAGTAGAATTTTATATGCTTTGGTAGTGGGGTCTATTATGTATGCAATGATATGTACGAGACCAGACGTGACATACTCACTAGAAGTAGTGAGTAGATACAAGTCTGATCCTGGAGAAAATCATTGAAAGATGGTTAAAATCATTCTTAAGTATTTAAGAAATACTAAGGACCAATGGTTGATTTATGGTAAGTCACATCTGAAGCTTATGGGGTTTACAGACTTCAGCTTTCAATCTGACCATGATGATAGTAAAAGTATTTTGGAATATATCTTTATTCTAAATGGTGGAGCCATCTGCTGGAAAAGTTCCAAGCAGCATACAGTGGCTAACTCTATTTATGAAGCAGAGTACATGGCAGCATTAGATACAGCAAAGAAAGTTGTGTGGCTAAGGAATTTCATTACCGAGCTTGGAGTAACACCCTCCATTGATGGTCCAGTCCTGCTCTATTGCGATAGCACAGGCGCCATAGCTCAAGCAAAGAAACCAAAGGCACACCAGTGGACAAAGCATATTCTGCACAGCTTCCATTTGGTCTATGAGATCATGGATCATGGTAACATTGATCTTCAGAAGATCGATGGAAAGAAGAACCTAGTCGACCCCTTCATAAAAGCCATGTCTATTAAGGAGTTCGACAATCATAAGTCGAAGAAGGGTATTAGATACTGTGCCGAGTGGCTTTAGGATAAGTGGAAGTTGTTGAGAATTATGTTCCAAAGTCAATCGTCAGTTTGTTGATGGTTGAGATATTATAATTAATTTATTAATTAATAAAAAATATTTTGGTATCTTTTTTCATCATAAATTTACATCATCTAATGAACTCCATTATTGTGATGAAGTCCTTAGGACTATTTAGTTTTGATAAAGAGAGAATTTATTGATTAGTCCTTAAATTTGTTCATGACTAAATGATAGACTATTAATTAGGATGACAGCATCTATCAAGAGCATTCTACTATTGAGAATATCTCTGATGGGATATAGGTATAAGTATACCTTAGACCTAAGATCACCTCAGTGACTTGCAAGCAAGTCACTGTGCTTTGGTACTGGACTAACTGAATTTCTAATTTAGCAATGGAAGGCTTCTAGGCACAGTCAAGTACTTACAAAGTTAGAGTATGATCAAGATGGAATTGACCACTCTAAGAGTTGGAGAAGAATGTATCACTATATTTCAATATAGCAAAATCTTGGCCAGGATAATCCCTCAGATGAATTTGATATTTTGAAATACGATGTAGACAACCTGATTAGAGTTGGTAGTTAAACTCTGAGGTATCCTATGAGCATTATGGTCAAGGAGATGAATTACATGGAAACTATATTCACATAGGTACTAAGGATGGTGTTCTACACCTTTCGACCGTCGGATATCATTGCTAGATGGCCACCTCGATTGGTACATAAATTTATTTCTATGCTACCGACATAGGTTCGGATCTATGAGATCACACACATCAGAGTTCACATTTTGATCGGATTGTTGATCAGCGATTTAGAATCATTTTAGTATTAAACAATCAATACGATTGGTATTTAATCTAGTGCAAGTGTTGCAGGAGGATCAATTAGCAATTCGATTGCTAATTGACTTAATTTAAATAAGTCAGAAGGTTGAGATTAAGTCTAAATAAATATGATTTAATTAGATTTGGTTTGGGCTTGATTGGATCAAGTCCAATTGGCTTATTGGATAAGTCAAGTGCAAGGAAGAACTAGTCCTAATCTGACTAGGACTCGGGTCAACTCAATTTTCTAATTTGATTAAAAAATTAAATTAAAATTAAATCTTATTTAATCTAATCTAATTAAGTCTTTAAATTGATTAGGATCTTATTTAATTAGATTATTTTACTCTTGTTTTTATTTAGTTAAATGACCTTATTTTACTTAGTCAAAATAGGAGTCCTAGTGTGTCTAGGACTCCCTATTCCTTGCGCCACCTAATCCTCACGCCCCACCCTTTCCTTTTTATATTTTTATGTGAATAATCTCCATGCCCAAGGTTTCTCACACCTCCCTTCTTTCTTCCTTTTTCTCATATGGAAGTTTTTTGGAGGACCAAGTCAAAAGGGAAATTAGTTTTGCTTAAGGATTTTATGAGATAGAATCCTTGTCAAACAAAACTCTTCCCATAAGTGTGCTGACCCATCCTTTCTTATTTTCTTTGATTTTTATGGTAAAAGAGGACTTTTTTCTGCACCTCCCTTTGCTGGTCCATGGTAGAAAAAAAGGTGGGGGTGCCCAAGAGTTGGGTGCCCCAACAACTTTCCTTATTTGGTCCTTCCTAGTCTAGGTTTTTAACCTAACTTGGAATCTTCATATCTCTTTATTTAAAGAGAATTTTTGGTTGAAATTTTTGTGGATTGTAGAAATTTGAGAATCCTCTTTTGTAAAAAAAATTAGAGAAAAATTCATCTTGGTCATGGAGATATTGAAAACACAAATCAGGATATCTAGAAAAAGAACAAAGAAGAAGAAGAGGGTCTTCTTCTAGGGTTTTTGTTCTAGATCTCTTCCTCCCTTTTTGTGAGCTTTTGAGAGGTATCTCAACATCACAAATATTTCTCTTTTTTTTTGAAATTTTGAAGTATTCTAGTTTCGAAGAAGAAAGCATTGGATCAACCGTCGAAGAGAGATAAGCATAAGTGCTAGTATACTGTGCTGATTTCTTACATCAGGATCTCTGATCATATTCGTGGGCTCATGTGGATGACTCCTAGAGGTCGGATGCATGTATGGCTCATGACTTCATCCTCAAGCTCGGATCAACAAGTTAGAATGTCTAACTTGCTCAGATAATAGATCTGATCTATTAACTTTATTCCTGCATTTGATGTAGTGCAGATCTAGGTTGATTTGATCAACCTTTTCTTTCTTGTTTGATTTTAATTTTTGATTTAATATCATGCCTTGATCATGTAATAGATCTAAGATCTGGATATTTATATATTTATTTAAATAAATATTTGATTTATTTAAGTCTTCAATTGTATGATCTTAAAAAAGTTTCAAGATCTACCCGTGAAATCCTAGATCTGGTTCCTTCAAAAACCATATCTTAGAGGTGCCTGTTGAAAGAATAAGTGCTCTACATGCTAATCACAAGGATGATATGATGAGACTTTCTGTATCTTCTTCTAACTCATGTAATGATATTTGTTCGGATATTAATAAAATGAGGCATTATGATTTATCATTTTAGTTGCATCTTTCTATGTTAAAGATTATGATGAACCCTAAAGATTAGGAAAAAAATGTTAGAGGATATGAATGGGTCATGCTTATGAGACATAAAATCATAAAATTCTAATCTTAGATATTCTTGGTCATAGGAGCATTGAGTCGGAGATCAATGTTCTGGATAGACTGGCACATCCTATATATGCTCGATGGAAAGGATGGTAGATCTCACTAGCTACTTGTATGGAAATACTAATACAAGAATCTTGGTGCTCATCTAGGAATGAGTCTATTGAATTGACTTGTCGATGGAGAACATCTTATAGTGCCTTACATGCATGTTAAAAGATGGTTCTTTAAGTAGAAGTTGTGCAAGTGATTCTTAGATCTAAAAACACCATGGAAGCTTGTGCACATGAATCCGTATTTTGGTTTATACTTTATTATGATTGATGTCTTGAATAGGGTGTTCTAGATATGGTGGAGTGTATATAGAGATTGTGAGTAGGTCAACAAGAAATCAGTCACTCATAGTAAAAGAAGATGACATCTTATGTACTCTCATCTCAAGATTACTCGAGTAAACTTCGGCCAAAGCAAAATGAAGATTAGATAGAATTTCTAATGCTTCATTAGAGCTATCACTAATTGATGAAGAATCGACAAGAATATGTATTTGAGTTTAACATAAATCCATACTCATACATATATTCGGGATGCAGGATGATCGAAGGATTGAATTGCATGAAAAATTATCATTAAAGGATATATTTGGTATTTTTACCAAATTTCACATCTTCTAGATAGTTATGATACATTGTTAGATATTAATCTCGACTTGTAGGTGTTGGAAATAATATTCCGAAGCCAATCATCAATCTATTGATGGTTGAGATTAATTTTTATAATTATACATGAATCATATATTAATAAAAATTATTTAGTATTTTTTATCATGAGATTGTACATCTTCTTAATCGAACTCTATTATTATGATGAAAGTCCTTAGAACTACTTCTAATATGATAAAGAAGGATTTATTGTATGATTTCTAAATTTATTCATGATCAAATGGTACATTATTAATAAGAATGATAATTGTATCAAGTATAGATCATTATGTGCCATATGGGTTGACTATCCTCTTAACCAAAGAGTATGTAGATACTAGTATGGCATACAGATGGGATATTAATCTGCACTGAATATGATCAATTCTGGAGCACTCTAATGTCAAGAGTATTATCCAAGAGAATATTGGTATAAGTATCCCTCCGACCTGAGCTCATCACGATAACTTACAAGCAACTCATTGTACTTTGGTACCAAAATATCTAAATTTCTAATTCTATAATGAAAGATTTTTAGGTGCGGTCAAGTACTTATTAAGTTAGTACGTAAGTCAAGATGGGATTGACCACTCTAAGTAAAATTAGAGAGAATATATCAATGTATTTTAATTTACCAAAATCTTGGCTAGAATAATTCTTATGAGGGGTCACACGATTCAGTAGGTTGAGATACTATAAGGATGAACTAATCAAGAGTTGACAGTAAACTCTAAAGTTTTTATGAGCATTATTAGTCAAGAAGATGAATTATAAGATAATCTTATTCTAGTAGGTTATGAATATTGCTTCACTATATTCAACTCTATCCGAACATCTAGCACCATGGCTAAATGGTCACTTTGAATGGTATAAAAAAAAAATTTTCGGTGCTACCGACTTAGGGTTTGAACCTATGGGGTTAGGCACATTAGAAGTTTCGCTCCGATTAGATGGTTGATCAATAATTAAGAATCATTAAAGGATATAATTATCAATGTGGTTGATGATTAACCTAATATAATTAATTAAGAGATGATTAAATAACAATTAGATTATTAATTGACTCAATTTGATTGAGTTATGAGGATTAGATCAAGTCTAATTGAATTGGATTCAATTAGGTCTGACTTGATTAGGTTATTGGATGACCTAATTACTAAGAAAGATGAGATTCTAATTTGATCTGATCTTGGACTCAATTAATCCTTGATTTGATCAAGAGATTGAAAGCCTAATTAGATTAGGTTAACTCATACATTTGGATCTGATCAAAGATGGTTTGATTTGAACCAAATTGGATGAAAACCTAGAGTCCAATTTAGGATTGCATCCTCCCTTGTGCCTAACCCTAAAACCCCTCCCTATTCTCAACACACCAAAGGGTTGTGGATAAGTTTCCAAGATGCCAATCACCACTCTTGCTATCACCTTATTGATAGAGTTTGGGCTGGAGAAGTTTCAGCTCAAAAGGATTTTGAATTGGAGATCGTTTCAATCTCCAACTCCTCCTCCCTATCTAAGCGACCCAGCCCTCTATATATTCACCCTTTCTGTGAGACAAAGATAGAATAGAAGTTTTATAGCTTTTGGGCATGAGAAATTCAAAGAGAAAGGCTCTAGGGGTGAGGTTTAGGAAAGGGTTTCTTGGAGTGTGAGATCAAGAAGAAGCTATTCCTCTTTGGGGTGAGAGGCTAGGGTTTTGTGAGTGTTGAAGGAAGAAGGTTGTTCTTCCTTGTATAAGCCTCTATCATCTCCTTCCCTTTGTTCAGCCATTAAGGTTGTTTTCCCAAAGAGCTAGCACTCTAGGAGCTGACAGATTGAGCTTCACATGGATATCCTTAGAGGCTATTTGTGTGCATGGCTGAAGCAACAAACAAGATCTACAAAGCTTTGATCTTCACTTCATATTCGGGTATGAGATTTGATCCCATATTCTTTTATATTTTAGATTTTACATGCATAATATTATGTCATACATCTTGAAATAGGGTATTTGTAGATTATATCTAATGTATGTTTAGATTAAAATGTTTAATCTAAAATCTTCCATTGCTCGTGTTTTCAAAAAAGTTTTGAAAACTATGTATGTGTTGAGGAAAATGCCTCGAATTCTTCCATAATGATCCACAACAAAATCTAGGATGACAAACATAGTCCAACGAGCATAAGAACATCTTAATCAGAGTCTAGATGGAGAAAATATGTATAAAGAAAGAATGTCAATATAGGAGGTATGGCCCATGGGCCACTAGAGTGGGCCCACAGACTGGCATAGGTTGGAGTAGGCAGCACGAGCCAGCCCGGCCCAGCATGCAGGCTAGCGGCGAGTCCGCAACCCATGCAATGCATGCAGGTGTAGCCCAGCACATGGGGGTGCCTAGCATGTGGGTAGGCCCAACATGCAGGTAGGCCCAGCATGCCATGGCCCAGCACACGGGCAGGCCCAATGCAATGAACTAGGTGCATTTCCCCTTGGTTTCGTGCAGTCCATAGTGAACCAGGGGCGTTTCCCACCCTATTTCACATGATCTTTGGATTTTTTGTGGACCGATGTATGATCTAACAGTTGGTGGGGCTCATGGTTTTGATTAGACAATAGCTGGGCTTTATCTGACAATGGAGGATCTTGTGGACGTGGTCAACAGTGTTGTTTGAGTTTAAATCAGAGACCCTACTCTGATCTTGACTTTAGTTTGAGGCTTATAAAAGCCTGTAGATGGATAGTGGCTTAAGTGGTGGTTTGGTTGATACCTAAAATGGAAGAAGGCAATAGATCAAAGGGCACTAGCAAACAGTAGGCGTAGGGGGGCTTCGGGTAGCTAGGTAGTGGACTGTTGTCATTTTAGGGGGTCTCCAAGAGAGAGCTTTGTAATATAGCTTCTAGATAAAAATATTGTATATGTGTATTGAGAGTGGATATTCTTCTGTTGTATTTGATTCTTTTTCATAGTGAAGCTTTGCATGCCCTATGGAGATGAGCCTTTGGGCTAATCCACATACTTGATTGTATTTCTTTTATTTTTTTTCTTCCTACCATAATATTCTGGTACGAGATCCTCAATAATTGATATTAGAGCTAAGTGATACCATCACATGTGATTGTCCAGATCGTAATGGTGTTGATCGAGATCAAAGAAGATAGAGAAGACAAGCTCAATCAAGATAGAGATCAGTTGGTTCGATTGAAAGAGCAATTTCTCTCTTTAGCAAGAGAAGATAAAGGACATGCTCATCCAACATGGGTTGATCAATACTCTCTTAAATGAAAAGAAGCCAGACATCATAGACGGGAGGACCTGGGAATGGCTATAGATATGGACGGTGAGTACCATCTGCATGTACCTAGCAGATGAGGGAGTGATCTATGTACCTAGCAAGACTTCCCTAATGGTGCTATGGTCGAAGCTCATTTAGTTGTGTATGGTGAAGTCCCTCACCAACACCCTCTTTCTTTGGAGGTCGAACATCACATCAAGGTGGAGGCCAAACATCACATCAAGGTGGAGATTTTTGAGAAAAATGCCTCGAGATTTGGTCCATAATAAGTCGGTAATGAGGTCTAGGATGAGGAACGAAGTCCAATGAGGCCCAAGTCGGTAGCACATGATGGCGCTGGGCTAGTCATGCACTGGGTTGGCCCAGGTGCACTAGCCTGCATGGGTGTGTGTGGGTCGCGCAGGTGCCCAAGCCCACTGTAGAGCATGATCTATGATGGACCACCGGCTCATGGGCACCCACATGGACCAATGGCCATTTTCAGGCCATTTCACATGATCCATGGTACTATTCCATGGATCGATCATGATTCGATGGCTCGGATAGGAGCCAATCATGATCGAATGGCTAGAGCTTGATCTAGGCATGATGGGTTGCTATTTTATGCGATCCGATGGCTAGGAGAGCTTTTGATGCTGATCGGATGGTTCAGATGCAATCCTAGCTTGATCAAGACACTATATGTGTGATCAAATAGCTCTAGAGCGAGTTGATCATGATCAAATGGTCAGAAAGCATTCTCAAGAATTTTTGGGATTGGATTTCCTACTGAAATATTATTTTTAGATTTTTGATGTCTATATAACTCCGATTGATGAATCATTTATTGCATCGAAGAGCTGGTGACATCCTAGAGGTGCTGAGAGGCTTCTTGAGAAGTTTCAAAGAGCTTTTATAGGATTTTAAAGCTTTTTATTAAGAGACTCTTGTACAATAATTGAGTGGTATGTTTTTCTTATATTTATTAAATTTTTTTTCTCATAGTGAAGTTTGCACGTCCCGTGGAGGTAGGCTTGAGGCCAAACCCATGTATATTTGATTGTATGCTCTTTTTTGCCTTTTATTCTTCTTTCTTTCCCTTATGATATCCACCATGATCGAGTGCAATACAAGTAGTATCAAGAAGGTCTTGAGGTTGTGGTATCCTAGCCAAACTCCCATAATAATCGGTATCAGAATTAGTTGATATCCCAACAGCATGAAACCCGTGCGCAACAGTGGTATCAGACCTTTTGGTTTCTTTATGATATGATATGCATGCATAGTTAAGAAAATCTGAATTTTGTGATGTATGAGATGCATATGATCTGATGTAGATATGATCTAAATTTTTAGTCAAATCTGGAAGTGATTAGATTAGTTTATTTCCTTATAACTTAGTATTTAGATTGGGTAAAATCACCAAGCCATTTGGTCATAAAAGAAAGAAGGGTTTAAAGGCCCTCTGTTTCTATTCGATAGGGTTTTTCTTATGGCATGTAGGGGTGCCACTATAATTTTTCATGATGAAGAACAGTGAAAGAAAGAGAACTTACTTTTCTACAAAATCTTAGATTTATGAAATCCTAGGTTTTATTGTATTTGATACAAAAGTTGCATGAAGAGATGAATCTAATCATTGAGAATAAAATTTGGAATCATAGATATATTTGGATGAGATCTAAAATTGATTTATAATTGATTTTATTGAGTCTTATGCAAAAATCAGATTGTCTAAAATTTTGCAAAAGTTGCTGGCATGCTTGCAAGGGTCGACACTTATCCTATTCGAATCGACCCTAGTCCCTGAGGGGTCGACCCTTTTTCATTTGTGTCGACTCGATTACTATAGATGGAATTTTTTTAGTTCTCTATATTGTCATAGAGGTCGACCCACTATGAGGAGTCGACTCCTACAGGGAGAGGTCGACCCCAATTGCTGAATAGAATAATTTTTGGATAAAAATTATGTAAAATTATTTTATAAATTAAAAATATTTTAATATTCATAAACTTAATTAAGAATTATGTTATGAAATGAAGAGATCTAAATTAGAGAATCAAAGATCTAAAAGCCATGCTTATAAACTTTGGGATTATGGATTAGCTCAGATCAGGCTCCATTAACTAGGTTACACCTAGGATTAGAGAACATAGATAATGGACTATGCAATTGATCAAATTTAATTAATAGTTAATTTAGATTAGGTCAATTCTTCTCTTGATTTTTTCTTAATAGTTGTAGTTGATCAAGTCCATTATTCTATCAAATAGACCTGATTGTGGCTCAGTGACCAAGCCCGAATTATTAGATGCATCAAATTGAAACTAATTAATTGGATGGTATCTAAGGTAAGTCTGGTAATCTTGACTGGTGGTTTTTAATCAAGAGCTACTCGCGTTGATGAGCTTTTGATGAGTTAATGTTATATCTCCTTACCGATTTCACTTATCTGGCCATCCTAGTTGATTGTGTTTTGATTAGATCTCTTAATAAATTCAAGCTGACCTATGCCATTACGATAATGAGTATGGCCAACTTAGGTTCTTAATAACCGCCTAGGTCATTAGTCCTCTTTGTGACTTGGTGATGTCAATAGGAGGATTGTTGACTGCTAGGTTAATTTTTTCTCTTCATCTCATTAACAAGATTCTCTAAATTATTAGATCCATAAAATAAAATTATTATGGAGATAACAAGATCATAGCCTTTCATTAAATTGGATGATAATTAGTCCATTATTTTGATGATCATTGGAGGTCCAAAGACCTGGTGCTCATCTATTATTGGAATTATCATCCATAATATGATAACTTAGTCGCATTTATTCGATGGATGGTTAGGTTGGCTGGCCAAAGTTGGACCTAATTATTTATTTATTATATGTACTTAGTTGGTCATGTTAATGGTTGGACCTAACTAGACCTTGTAGAGAAGGTCATAGCCAACTAAAAATGCTCCTAGGGCAAAATTAAATACTAGAAGTTATTTGAAGAAATAATTAGTTAATAACCTACCTAGCGATGCACATGGGTGGACCGACCAAAGTCGGGTTCGTGTGTAGTCTGTGTGGATTATAGTACCCACTAAGAAATTAATATAATTCCTCAAATTGAAATTAGAGGCTATCAATTCGTATAAAATAGTGAAAGAACCTTTAGACTAAAGTCAATATCTTTAAGATTAAATGATTCATATACTAATAGGATTCTTATTTTTCTTTCAGATATGGCCAATTCTTTGTCTCTTCGATCACTATTAGATAGTGAAAAGTTAATGGGACCCAATTTAAATAGTTGGTATTGAAAGCTCAAGATTGTCTTGGAACATGAGTGGGTCCTTTATACGATAATGGATCTAGCACCTGAGGAGCCTACACCACACATGCATGGTATGATCTGAGACACTTATCAAAAGTGGCTTAACAATGGAATCACTATTCGTTGCATCATACGGGCAGCCATGAGTGATGAAATCAATCGTAAGTTTGAGAATGCTTAGCCAGAGAACATATTGTAAGTGTTGCAAGAATCATACAACATTCTTGATGACTTTGAAAGGCACAGAACCAGTTATGCTATCTTCAACACCAAGATGAAGGAGGGGACATTGGTCACTGATCATGTATTGTACATGATAGAAATGATCGAGCACCTAAACAAACTCAGGTTTTTCTTGTAGGAGTAGCTTGGAAAAGATGTGATACTAAATTCATTGCCCAAATCCTATCTCCCTTTTCTCAGTCATTATAAAATGACGAAGCCTATAGTAAACTACCATGGTTTGATGGGGTTGCTATAAACTTTTGAGAAGGATAACTAGCTCCAAAAGAAGACAGTGAGTTTAGCAGGAGGATCTTCTTTTGGGTATTGACCCTTTGAAAAAGGAAAGAAGAAAAAGAAGAAGAATAAGAAGGTGCAAAGCACTATGATGTCTAAATCCAATCAGACCAAGAAACCTAAATCCAACCAAAGTCAGGAAGAATGCTTCTACTATAAGAAATAGGAATACTAAAAGAGAAATTATCCTCAGTACATTACCTTACTAGATCCAAATAGGCCGAATAAGAGAAAGAAGCAAGTTGGTGCTGATCAAGGTACTTATATGATAACATCTTGTAATTTTTCTATTTATGATTCTACTACTTGGATATTGAAAATCGGTAGTTCTATTAATATTTGGAATTCATTGTAGGGACTACAGGTTAGTAGAAGATTTGGGGATGGTGAGAAATTCTTGAATGTTGGAGATGGAAGATCAATTCCAGTTCTAGCTATAGGAATTATCAAGCTTGTTTTCAAATCAAATTTCATTATTCTTAGCGATTGTCATTTTTATCCTAGTTTCTTAATGAACATTATTTTTGTAGACCAATTGGTCATGAACAGTTATGTGTTTTCACTAAGGAATGATCATTGTGATGTTATTATAAATAGTATTACTGTAATGCATGGACAAATGAACAATGGTATTTGTACATTATCATAGCCTATTAGTGTAGTGTACACATCCAACAAACACTCTAGGATAGATAATGTCTCAGATATCTATCTTTGGCATTGTAGGCTAGGTTATATTAAAAAGATTAGAATAAATAGATTAGCTTAACAGGGTATCCTCAAAGTTAATGAATGTAAATCATTGCCAACCTGTGAATCCTATCTTCTTGGAAAGATGATCAAGTCATCTTTTACTTGGAAAAAGATAAGTGAGCTAGTGAGCTTCTGGATCAAATACATACTGATGTATGTGGACCTATGAACATGAGTGCTAGAGATGGATATGACTACTTCATCACATTCACTATATGGATGCGTCTATCTTATGAAGCATAAGTCTGAGTCATTTGAAATGTTCAAATGATTCCATAGTGAGGTAGAAAAATAAACTAGTAAGAGTATTAAAATCTTTTGGTTAGACTGAGGAGGTGAACATCTTACTGGTGAGTTTTTGATATATCTAAAAGAGAATGGGATTCTCTTCCAATGGATCCCTCCTGAGATGCCATGACTGAATGAGGTGTCTAAAAGGAGGAATCGAACCTTGTTTGACAAAGTTCGGTCCATGATAGACTTTGTGAGTCTATCTATCTCCTTCTAAGGATATGCACTATAGTCAGCTTGATAATTACTAAATAGGGTGCTAAGTAAGTCTATAAGTAAGACACCATATGAGATATATGTTGAAAAGTGTGCCCAAAAGTCAATCATCAGTCTATTGATGATTGAGCTACATTATATCTATAATTGATTTATTAATAAATAAAATATATTTTTGGTATTTTGTATCATAAAGTATTCATCTTCTAATGAACTTCATTATTATGATGAAGTCCTTAGAACAATTTTATTTCGATAAAGAGAAAATTTATCGATTAGTCCATAAATTTATTCACGACCAAATAATAGGCTGTTAATTAGGATGACAACATCTATCGAGCATAGCTTGTTGTATGCCATATGGGTTGGTTGTCCTCTTAATCAAGGAGTGTGGAAACACTGGTATGGCATATAGATGAGATGTATGGATATATCATCATTGAACGTGACTAACTTCGGAGCATTATCGAGAATGTCTCTAATGCGATATAGGTATAAGTGTCCCTTAGACTTGAGATCACCTCAATGACTTGTAAGCAACTCACTATGCTTTGGTACCAAACTAACTGACTTTCTAATTCAGTAACGAAAGGCTTCTGGGCATAGTCAAGTACATGTAAAGTCAAAGTGTGATCAAGATGAAATTGACCACTCTAAGAGTTGGAGAAGAATGTATCACTGTATTTCAATATAGCAAAACTTTGGCCAAGGTAAACCATCAGATGGATTTGATATTTTGAAATACAATGTAGACAACCTAATCAAAGTTGAAAGTTGAACTCTGAGGTGTCTTACGAGCATTTTGGTCAAGGGGAAGAATTATATGAAAACTATATCTATATGGGTTCTAAGGATGTTGTTCTACACATTCGACCTATCCGATCGTCGGGTACCATTGCTAGATGGTTACTTTGATTAGTAAAAGAATCTATTCATATGCTACTAGCTTAGGTTCGAACCTATGACATCATACATATTAGAGCTCATGATCTGATCAGATGGTTGATCAATGATTGAGAATTATTCTAGGGTTAAATAGTCAATACGATTGATGTTTAATCTAGTTCAAGTATTATAGGAGGATCGATTAGCAATTAGATTGCTAATTAACTAAATTTTATTATGTCAGAGGGCTAAGATTAAGTTTAATTAAATATAATTTAGTTAGATTTAGTTTGGACTTTATTGGATCAAGTTCAATTGGCTTATTGGATAAGCTAAGTGCAGGAAAGAACTAGTCCTAGTTCAACTAGGACCCCAGTCAACCTAATTTTTTAATTTAATTAGAAAATTAAATTAAAATTAAATTTAATTTAATTAAGTTTTTAATTAGGTTGGAATCTAATTTAATTTGGTTGATTTGGTTTTGATTTAATTTGATTTGAGAAATCATGTTTGACCAAGTCATAGATGGAATCCTAATAAGACTAGGATTCTACCTTGCACCACCTTACCCCTCCACACCCCATGCCCTATTTTTTCTCTTATTTTGTGTGATAAATCCCTTTCTCCCTAGTATTCATGCATGCCCCCCCTCTCTCTCTCTCTCTTTCTCATATGGTAATTGGGTAGAGGACCAAGTCAAAGAAGGAGTTTGTTTTGATTTTGGATTTTATGAGATAGAATCTTAACAAACCTAAACTCTTCCCAATAGGTGCCTCCCCCTCTCTCTATTATTTTCTCTCTTATTCCATGTGAGAAAGGCTCTTTTTTGTGCACCCCTCCTTGTTGGTACATGCCAAAAATATTGGAGAGGGGCGCCCAACTTGACTTGCCCTGTTTGACCTTTCCTTGTCTAGTATTTGACCTAGAAAAGGACTCTTCTATTTCTATATATTTTGGATGAATTTTAGCATGAAATTTTTATGGAATACAGGTCTTTAGGAGAGTTTTGGGGTGTGCAAAAATCAATAGAAGAGGGTCCTTGGGCATTTGGGTTCCATATGTTAGATATATGTGCTCTAGAAGCCAGAATTGCTGACACTTGTAATACACTTCTAGGGGCAAAATTATAATTTTGACTAATATCAATAAAATAGATTATTTTCTATCACATATGTGTATTTAGTGTCTGTGATACATCCTTTGAGTTAATGGTAATGATAATTCATATTTTCAAGAGTTGAAAATTTAAGACATGAATAATCATTATTAACTCATAAAATGCTTCCGACCATAGGATCATCATGAGGATGGTGATTGATCTGGAAGGTTGGTGTACAATCGCTTCTCTTTAGTAGATGAGTCTTGAGTCTATGGTGTGGAGACACCGGAGCGAGAGTATAGGTACTCGTTAGAGAACGAGGGCACTGAGCGTGACCACCTCGAGTAGTCATTAGGAAGTCTACCTTCTCGTCGAATGACTGACTCGATGCTGTAGTGGTGTGTCTGGTTCTTTGACCTGAGATGCATCGGTAGTTCACCTTGAGGGTGTTATAGTTTGACTACACCATTACTCGATCTCCTAGCCATATGGAACCCTGAGGTGTATGTTGGCTATAGCATGTTCATTGTAGGAACTGGATGGCATCAAGATGGAATCTATCTACCTCGGTGGTAGAGGAGCAGCCCTATGATAATCATGAGAATCAAGTCCAGAAAGTCCATGGCCATGGTAGAGTGAAATAATAGAAAGAGTTTCTATTTAGATTTTCACATTGGACTCGAATCGAATGATTACATCATATGACAGAGACTAGGGTTTGACGAGTTCACCTTAACCCTAATCTGATCGGGGCTCAAGATAGAAGAACTGAATCACACAGGTAGCTGCACCAAGAGGTTCGCATTCAGCTCTGATGGGTTGCCACCATATACTGCTAGGTGTCACTGGTGGATTTTGGGAGCAATTAGAATGATTTAGATGATCGATCATTCTAGCTGTTCGAATCAGAAGAGTTCTGATCCATCGAAAGGAGTTTCGATGATGTCGATGATAGAGATCATGACATATCCCATTACCATACAGAACTGAACCTAACTGGGTCACACAAATAAGGGTTTGAATCTGGTGATCATCAATTGAACTGATCCAGTTCAATTCAATTGATCTGAATGAGATTCAATTAGGTTCAAGGAAATCGTGCTAGCACTCGATTGAACCTAACGTTCTTCTTTTGCTATCATAAATAAGTTGTCCTGTCTGAGCCAAAGGAGTTTGTGCTCAATCAGAGGCCTTCATATGGTCTGACTGGAGGTTGTCCAAGTCAGAAAAGGTTGTCTTATTTTGTAAGACATTACCTGCCATTTTTGGTCACCTGCCATTTCTTGTTCTTTGACTTTGGTCAAAAGTCTACCTTTGACTGGTCAAATGTTGACCATTGACACTTTGACTTTTGACCACATGTCATGCACCTATTGGAGAGCTGGTGGGGGCCTGTCCCCCTGCCAGAACCTGGCAAGGAAGAGGGCGCACGCCACCCTAGGCGTGTGCCCAAGTTGGAGGCGCCTAGGAGTCCTTGTTGGACAAGGACTCCATCTCCTTTTTGGATTCCAATTAGAGTTCTTCTAAGAACCAACTTTGACTGGTCTTAGGCACCCTCTAAGGAGGAATCCAGGGGACTCTATTCCCACCAATCAGATTTAGATCTGATTTCACAAAGGGTTGTGATTGGTTGGGAAGAAGAGGAGTTGGATCACAGACAGTCTATAAATAAGACCCTGCGCCCAACTCAGATTATGATTGAAAGTTTGAGAAATTTCCAAACCCCATGCCCCAAGGCTGCCTCTCCCCTCCTTCCTCCATGCCAAACCCACCTTCTCCCTCTTCCTCTCCACGTCCAAAAGGAGTTTTGGACCTTGGTTGGTGCGATCCAGATCAAAGAAAGGCGATCAAAAGCTAAGAAGGCTGCGCTGCTGCAAAGGACGACTGCTGATCTTCAAAAGGAGTTTTGAAGATCCTCCAGATCAGATCCAGATCTAATTTTTGGAGGTGTGATAGAGAAGAAGAGGATCTCCAGATCCAGCCTGAGTGGATATCGGTAGAGGCCAGGCGCTTGCGTGGCTAGATCCAGAACCTTCCGCTGCATACAGGATCATCAACAGGGTAATAGGATTACCCAAATCAGGTAAATTAAATTTGATTTAATTTATCTTTTAATTTTATTTTATTAAAATAATAAGAATCAGATCTAAAATATATCAAGATCTGATTAGGATCAAAGAAAAAATTTTTTAAAATATATCTCTTGATCTGATCAGATCTGAACGAACCTGGATCGGGAAATCAGAATTTTCCCTTCAACTGGTATCAGAGCCAAGGTTCTAAATTATTTAGATCTGATTTTAAATTTATTTTAATTAGAAAATAAGTGATTTCAGATGTCACATGAGATGTGATCAGATCTAAAATTAGAAAAAATTAAAATTAAATGATTTGGATCTAAGATTAGAAAATATGCATGACTAGTTCTAAAATAGAATAGTTCTATAGAATAGTCTTGCATGTTTTTGATTTAATCTGATTAAATCATATTTTAGATCTTTTTCTATTTATTTACTATTTTTTGATATTATAATGTGTTATAATAACATCTAAAAAATAGCAAATAAAAATTATTTAATTTTAAATATCATATGAGATATGATTGATGCATGTCTAGACTAGTTGTAGAATAGTTCTACATAATTGTCTAGATTAGAATTTATTTTGATTAGATCAATTTAAATCTAATTTTTTAGATTATTATGAGATAATTTAGATCTGAAAAACATGCATGATTATGATACATGAGATGTATGCAAAATATGCCATGATTAGATCTAATTTGTATATGAGATATATGATATAGATCTAAAACTGTTTTGTAGTATTGCAATGTTCCTGATTAAGGCGTTCCTCTTGGCCGTCCGGTCATAAGAACGAAGAAGGGTTTAAAGGCCCTCTCTTTCCATTCGATGGGGTGTTCTTATGATGTGTAGGGGTGCTGCATGTTCGTCCTTAATCAGAAACCCAAAACTTACTTTCTGCAAAACCCTAGATCCTGAAACCCTAGGATTTATTGTGCATATTTTGTTTATGAACCCTACTTAATTAAAAATTAAGATTATGGAATATCAATTAGGTCTAAAATTGAGAATTTCAGATCTAAGACATATTCATAATACTGGGTTCGGGCTTGGGTAGCTCAATTAGGTCTAAGCGGTTGATCAAACCGAATCAAGAGTTGGTTAGATGGGATCAACAATGCTTAAATTGACCAGCCTAATAGGATTAAGTCTGGGTCAAGATCGAGTCACGATCAAGCAAGACCTAATTAGGCTCAGAGGTTAGAGTCTGGATTGTAGGCTAACCCAATTGGTTCTGGCTCAATAATTTGGTGTCTAAGGTAAGTTTGGCACATACGACCGACTGGTTTTTAATTGGAAGCTACTCGACCTGAATGCGTTCTTGTACGAGTTAATGGCATATTCCTTCCACCGATCTCACTTACCTGGCCATATCTGTTGACACAGTTCTGATCTGAGGTGGTCAATAATCCGAGCTAACCCATGCCACTAGGTTAGTCATAATTGTTATGACTATGACCAAGTCTAGTTTAATGAGACCTGAATCAATTCTCCCTAAGAAAAGATTAAGTCTGAGGTCTTCCACCATTGTAGATGTGCGGGCCCTTCCCGGGGTTGATTGTTCTCGACTGGATACAGTGGCTCAGTTGCACCGGGAAGATGCAACCATGTCTATTAGGCATTGGATGCTATGGGCTGGAGGATGAGTTGGGCTCAATATTCTGGATACGGTGAGAGACTCAATTAGGAACCCAGTCTATGCAAATGGTGGGTCTGACTTAACTAAGGAGTGGATCAATATTCTGGATACGGTGAGATTCATGAATTAGAGACCAAGTTTGGGTGCACCATGATTAGAGAATCATTGAACAAGAGTTGTTCACTCATTGGCTAACCCATCACCAATAACTGTTAGGTGAGGTGATGAGTCAGTTGGTGAGACCGCACCACCCACTAGAAATCATTAATCGTGGAGATTTTTGCATCTCTACAGAGGGAGTGTAGGGATCCGAGAAAATAGTGGGAGCTAATTTGTTTAAAAATAAAATCCCTAAACAAATTGGTCAAGTCAAAATTACAGTATCTAACTAGAATCTTTGACTCTCTACAGGAAAATGTCTGCGTCCAACCCATTGGCACGTATCCTGGACACACATAGACTGACTGGACCCAATTATAAAGATTGGCTCAGGAACTACAAAATTATTTTGGGTTCCGAGAAGTTAACCCATGTTTTGGACCAGGACCCTCCCACATTACCAGCCCGTCCATCTGTTGAACAGAGAGCGTCTCTGGAAAAATGGATTGACGAAGATAATAAGGCCAGATATTACATGTTGGGCTCGATGTCTGATGAGCTCCAGCGCCAACATGAGGATATCGGGACTGCTCGCCAAATGTTGGCTCACCTGCAGGAGATGTTTGGTGAACAGAGTCGCGCAGCCAAATATCAAGTCACGAAATGACTTTTTAAGGCTAAGATGCGTGATGGGCAGTCAGTCCAAGATCACTGTCTGACAATGATCAAGGACATGGAAGAGCTTGAGAAGCTCGGTGTGAAGTTGGACTTGGACCTACAGAACGATATTATTTTGCAATCCTTGATTGATGCATATGGGCAATTCATCATGAATTACCACATGCATAAACTTCAAAATTCCTTGGCCGAATTAATGAATATGCTGGTTACCGCTGAGCTTTCTATGAAAGGTTCTAAAGGCTCAGTTCTTGCTATGGTTACCGCTGAGCTGGAACACTTATTTCAATGATGTGATCAAAATGTTTGGTTTCATCAAAAATGAAAAGAAACTGTGTTTTCAAAAAGATCAGTGGGAGCGCTGTTGTCTTCCTCGTATTGTACGTGGATGACATCCTCCTTATTGAAAATGATATTCCCATGTTAACAACAGTCAAAATATGGTTGTCCAAGGAATTCTCCATGAAAGACCTAGGTGAAGCATCCTTTATTCTAGGAATTAAGGTCTATAGGGATAGACCGAATAGGATGCTAGGACTTTCACAGAAGATGTACATAGAGAAAGTACTAAAGAGGTTTAGTATGGAAAACTCTAAGAGGGGATTAATACCCTTCAGACATGGTATTCATCTTTCCAAGAAGATGTGCCCCAGCACACCTGAGGAAATAGAATGCATGAGCAAGATCCCTTATGCTTCTGCAATAGGGAGCCTCATGTATGCCATGCTATGTACACGATTTGATATAGCCCATGCTGTGAGTGTCACAAGCAGATATCAGTCAAATCCAGGTGAAGAACACTGGACTTCTGTGAAATGTATCCTTAAGTACTTGAGAAGAACTAAGGATATGATGTTGGTCTTTGGTAATGGAGAACTCCAAGTCCAGGGATACACAGACTCGGATTTCATGTCCGATATAGATGATCGAAAGTCGACATCTGGAAGTCTGTTTGTGTGCAATGGTGGTGCTGTCAGCTGGAAGAGTTCCAAGCAAACGGTGATAGCAGATTCCACCATGGAAGCAGAATATATCGCTGCATCAGAGGCTGCGAAGGAAGCATTCTAGTATAAAAAGTTTGCTGCAAAAATTGGAGTAATGCCATCAGATGCCATTCCTCTATACTGCGACAACAATGGCGCCATATCCCTTGCTAAGGAGCCGAGGTCTCACCAGAAATCCAAGCACATTGAACGGCGATACCACCTCATCCACGATTACCTCGAGAAGGGTTATGTCAAGGTCAAGAGAGTCAACTCCACAGACAATGTGGCAGACCCACTTACAAAGCCATTGGGCCAGCAGAAGATCGAAGCCCACCTTGAGAAGATGGGACTTAGACTTGTAGCCAATTGGCTTTAGGACAAGTGGGAGATTGTTAGATATATGTGCCCTAGAAGCCAGAATTGGCTGACACTTGTAATACACTTCTAGGGGCAAAATTATAATTTTGACTAATATCATTATAAAATGGATTATTTTCTATCACATATGTGTATTTAGTGTCTGTGATACATCCTTTGAGTTAATGGTAATGATAATTCATATTTTCAAGAGTTGAAAATTTAAGACATGAATAATCATTATTAACTCATAAAATGCTCCCGACCATAGGATCATCACGAGGATGGTGATTGATCCGGAAGGTTGGTGTACAATCGCTTCTCTTTAGTAGATGAGTCTTGAGTCTACGGTGTGGAGACACCGGAGCGAGAGTATAGGTACTCATTAGAGAACGAGGGCACTGAGCGTGACCACCTCGAGTAGTCATTAGGAAGTCTACCTTCTCGTCAATGACTGACTCGATGCTGCAGTAGTGTGTCTGGTTCTTTGACCTGAGATGCATCGGCAGTTCACCTTGAGGGTGTTATAGTTTGACTACACCATTACTCGATCTCCTAGCCATATGGAACCCTGAGGTGTATGTTGGCTATAGCATGTTCATTGTAGGAACTGGATGATGCATCAAGATGGAATCTATCTACCTCGGTGGTAGAGGAGCAGCCCTATGATGAATCATGAGAATCAAGTCCAGAAGTCCATGGCCATGGCAGAGTGAAATA
Organism: Cocos nucifera; assembly: GCA_006176705.1. Taxonomy (NCBI): domain Eukaryota; kingdom Viridiplantae; phylum Streptophyta; class Magnoliopsida; order Arecales; family Arecaceae; genus Cocos; species Cocos nucifera. The sequence goes on from QRFJ01007034.1 coordinate 46,583, forward strand.
ATAGAAAGAGTTTCTATTTAGATTTTCACATCGGACTTGAATCGAATGATTACATCATATGACAGAAACTAGGGTTTGACGAGTTCACCTTAACCCTAATCTGATCGGGGCTCAAGATAGAAGAACTTAATCACACAGGTAGCTGCACCAAGAGGTTCGCATTCAGCTCTGATGGGTTGCCACCATATACTGCTAGGTGTCACTGGTGGATTTTGGGAGCAATTAGAATGATTTAGATGATCGATCATTCTAGCTGTTCGAATCAGAAGAGTTCTGATCCATCGAAAGGAGTTTCGATGATGTCGATGATAGAAGATCATGACATATCCCATTACCATACAGAACTGAACCTAACTGGGTCACACAAACAAGGGTTTGAATCTGGTGATCATCAATTGAACTGATCTAGTTCAATTGATCTGAATGAGATTCAATTAGGTTCAAGGAAATCGTGCTAGCACTCGATTGAACCTAACGTTCTTCTTTTACTATCATAAATAAGTTGTCCTGACTGAGCCAAAGGAGTTTGTGCTAAATCAATCAGAGGCCTTCATATGGTCTGACTGGAGGTTGTCCAAGTCAGAAAAGGTTGTCTTATTTTGTAAGACATTACCTGCCATTTTTGGTCACCTGTCCATTTCTTGTTCTTTGACTTTGGTCAAAAGTCTACCTTTGACTGGTCAAATGTTGACCATTGACACTTTGACTTTTGACCACATGTCATGCACCTATTGGAGAGCTGGTGGGGGCCTGTCCCCCTGCCAGAACCTGGCAAGGAGGAGGGTGCACGCCACCCTTGGCGTGTGCCCAAGTTGGAGGCGCCTAGGAGTCCTTGTTGGACAAGGGACTCCATCTCCTTTTTGGATTCCAATTAGAGTTCTCCTAAGAACCAACTTTGACTGGTCTTAGGCACCCTCTAAGGAGGAATCCAGGGGACTCTATTCCCACCAATCAGATTTAGATCTGATTTCACAAAGAGTTGTGATTGGTTGGGAAGAAGAGGAGTTGGATCACAGACAGTCTATAAATAAGACCCTGCGCCCAACCCAGATTGTTATATGAAAGTTTGAGAAATTCAAACCCCATGCCCCAAGGCTGCCTCTCCCCTCTTCCTCCATGCCAAACCCATCTTCTCCCTCTCCTCTCCACGTCCAAAAGGAGTTTTGGGATCTTGGTTGGTGCGATCTAGATCAAAGAAAGGCGACAGTGAAAAGCTAGAAGGCTGCGCTGCTGCAAAGGACGAACTGCTGATCTTCAAAAGAAGTTTTGAAGATCCTCCAGATCAGATCCAGATCTGAATTTTTGGAGACGTGATAGAGAAGAAGAGGATCTCCAGATCCAACCTGAGTGGATATCGGTAGAGGCCAGGCACTTACGTGGCTAGATCCAAAACCTTCCGCTGCATACAGGATCATCAATGGGTAATAGGATTACCCATATTAAGATAAATTAAATTAAATTTAATTTATCTAGATTTTATTTTATTTCTAAAATAATAATAATCAGATCTAAAATATCTCAGATCTGATTAAGATCAAAGAGAAAAATTTTTGAAATATATCTCTTGATCTGATCAGATCTGAACGAACCTGGTTCAGAAAATCAGGATTTTCCTTCAACACCATAGACACAAAATTAGATGTCTAGGTGAGAGAAAAGAGAAGAAGAAGAGGGTCTTCTTCTAGGGCTATTTTGATTTTCTCTTCTCCTCCTCCTTTTGAGATTTTTTTGAGAGAGTCTTAGATCAAAAATTTTTTCTCTTTCTTTTGATATTTTGGAGAGTCCAAATCTCAAAAAAGAAAGTATCAAATCGACCATCGAAGAGATACCAACACAGTACTGACATACTATGCTGATTTCCTACATCAGGATCTTAGATCATGTTCGTGGGCTCGTATGGATGACTCCTAGAGGTTGGATGTGTGTGTGGCTCATGACTTCATCCTCAAGTCTAGATCAGCATGTTAGAATGTCTAACTTGCTTAGGTATCAGATTTAATCTGTTATTCTATAGCTACATTAGATGTAGTATTGTAGCATATTGATGAGATCAACATGTTAATCTTTTCTTTATATTTTTAATTTCTAATTTAATATCATACCTTGATCATATAATAAATATTAGATCTATAATATTTTTATATTTATTTAAATAAATATTTAATTTATTTAAGTTTTTTGTTGCATTATCTTGAAAAATTTCAAGATCTACCCATGAAATCCTAGATCTGGATCCTTCAATTAGTATTAAAGCTAGGTTCTTATTACATGCTTTTTGTTGGTGCAAAATTTGGTTGACACTAGATTGAGCTGGAGTTGAGGAAGAAAAGATCATCGTCGGTGATCTGCAAAATAAAGTTCCACCTGTAGTCGGTGGTGGTGGCTCCAACAGGATCCTCCGACGATCAACTCAGCTCTTCTGGCCAACAAAATGGAGTGCTCAGGAAAGATTTTAGCAAAATTCTGAAAAAAAGAAGAGAGCTTAGAAAAAATATATCTGAAGGATGTCTTTTTATAGATGGAGCCTATAATAGACTGATAGTGATAGCCGTAACCATTCGGTAGTGGGCCGCTCGGGTTCATTTGAAATTTATTATGGAGAGAGGTGTCGCCCATAGCAGACTGATAATGACAGACATAACCGTCCGATAGTGGGCCGCTTGGGGCCACGTAAAATTTATTATAGAGATAGGTGTTGTCCATTTGTTGAGATTTAATAGTCGAAGTTCGGAGGAAGTAGGCATTGGTTGGTGAAGAGTTTTAACATATGTCAATTCCAGAGGAGTTTGGACTCTTAAAGGAAAAATAGCTTGAGGAGATCATCCGAAAGGAATACTACTTAAAATCTAGAAGTAATTCACTGGAGGAATCTAGATGAAGTTCGATTGATGGAGAAGTCTAGAAAGAGTCCGATTGGTGGAGAAGTTTGGCTGAAGAAAAAGTTTGGAAGGAGTTCGGCTCCTAGAGGAGTCCAACTGAAGGAGAAGTCCGGAAGGAGTTTGGCTGCTGAAGAAATTCGATCGAAGAAGAAGTCTGGAAGGAGTTCAGCTCCTTGAGGAATCTAACTAAAGGAGAAGTCCAGAAGGAGTTCGACTGCTAGAGGAATCTGATTGAAGGAGAAGTCTAGAAGGAGCTCGGCTGTTGAAGAATTTTCCATCGAAGCTCTTCTATGATTATCAATTACATTAGGCTAAGCATCAGACTGGACTTCGACGGGAGTGGGGTTTATCTTCAACAATAGTCCTCCCACTCTCAAGTTCAAAATTTGAAGGAAGGGAGTATAAAAAAGATGATTGTCGAAGTTCTTTTTCGGGCTCTGCACCCATTGAGGTTGAAGCTCGGGGGAGATCTTATCTTCTATTGAAGTTGAAGCTCGAAACAGATATTATCTCCCATGGAGGTTGAGAGAGATCTTATCTTCTTTTGAAGTTGAAGCTCGAGGGAGATCTTATCTCCAACCGAGTTTGAAAGAGATCCTATCTTCTTTTGAAGTTAAAGCTTGGGGAAGATCTTATCTCCAGCCGAGGCTGAAGGAGATCCTATCTTCTTTTAAAGTTGAAGCTAGGGAAAGATCTTATCTCCAGCCAAGGTTGAAGGAGATCTTATATTCTGTTGAAGCTGAAGCTTGAAAGAGATCTTATCTTCCATTCAGGTTGAAGTTTGGGGGAGATCTTATCTCCAGTCAAGTCGGAGCCTCTCCTCTCACCTCATCTAAAATGAATGAGGCCTTTGACTTTGTTCATGTTACAATGAGGTTCTCCTCCTGTTCCTAACAGACTATAGGAGCACATAAGGGACCGTTGTCGGGGCCTCTCTTCTCACCTCATCTAAAATGAATGAGGCCTTCGAGTTTATTCACATTAGGATGAGGTTCTCCACCTATTTCTAACGGACTGTAGGGGCACATAAGGGTCATTGTCGAAGCCTCTTTTCTCACCTTATCTAAAATGAACGAGGCCTTCAACTTTGCTCACATTAGGACGAGGTTCTCCTCCTATTCCTAACGGACTGTAGGGGCACATTAAGGGCCATTATCGGAGCCTCTCTTCTCACCTCATCTAAAATGAATGAGGCCTTCGAGTTTGCTCACATTAGAATGAGGTTTTCCTCCTGTTCCTAACGAACTGTAGAAGCACATTAGGATCATTGTATGGGCCTCTCTCCTCCTCCTGTCTTAAATAACTAGAGGTCTTCGACTTGCTCATGTTAGGACGAGGTTCTCCTCCTATTCCTAACATGGCACTTTTGATTGCTTCTTTTCTGTCATCACATAGTTTTTGCACCAAGAAATAATAATGTTAGAATGGAGGAGTTTTATTGAAGAAAAATTATTAGTAATACATTCTCAAATTTTTTGAATTTCAAAGTCGTGGGAGTATTGTTCCTCTGAGCTCCTTCAGATGATAAGTTTTGGATCGGACGACCTCCTCTATTTCATACGGGCCTTTTCAATTTGGGGCATGCTTCCCCTAGCTTCGAGGTTGAGAGATGGTGGCTCACCAAAGTACTAAGTCTCCCAGTGATAGTGTTGATGATGTCGAGAGCCGATCGATCTCCTCATTGTTCCTCTCTCATTGGTGGTTTTGACTGCGGTAGTGCCCTCGATCGATTTTCTCTTGCTTTAGGCTAGCATTTGAGGAATTGACCTAGTCAGTCTCTCCTGATGAGCTTCTCGATCTCGTCTTGGAGCTGAATGCATTCTTCAGTATCGTGGCCATGATCACGATGGTAGAGGTAGTATTTGCTAGGATTGTGCTTACCAGGATGAGTGCGCATTCTTTCAAGCCTTGATAGTTGCTCCGTGATCTCCATCAATACTTGCATTTTTGGAGCATTGAGGGGGCGTAGTTGTAAAACCTTCTAAGGGAAAAACTTCTTTATGCCCTTCTGTTGGGGCTTCTTTGATGATGAGCTCGAGGAAGAGTTCGGGCTCGCTTGCACTCGGGGGAGTCCATGAGTATGGCCGAACTTCATTCGGCCTTTCATTAGTGGTGGGTCTATTAGACTCACCCACCCACCGCTCTCCTACGGCTTCCTCATCCTTCAACTTGAAGGCTTCTTCCACTCAGGCATATCCTTCAGCCCAACCTAGCAGATCAGTAAAGTCCCTGGGGTACTTCTTCTCCAGGAAGAATAATAAATCATTCTTCTGAAGGCCGTCCTTGAGTGCGGGGATTGCAACAGACTGGTCCAAGTTTCGAACCTCCAATGCAGCAGTATTAAATCGGATGACATAAGTCTGGATAGATTTTTTCTCCTTCTGCTTGATATTCATCAGAGAATTTGAACCTCAGCATGGATGTCGGCTGTTGATGAAGTGAGCCGCAAACTGATGGCTCATTTGATTGAAAAAAAGATGGTACCTAGCTTAAGTGCTGAGTACCAATTTTTAGCTCTCCTTAAGGAGTTCAACTAATAGGAAAGTTTGGAAGGAGTCCGACTGATGGAGAAGTTTGACTGAAAGAGAGGTCTGGGACAAGTTCAATCACTGGAAGAGTCCAGAAGGGGATCGACCACTGAAGGAGTTCGATCATTGGAGGAGTTCGAGAGGGGTTCAATCGTTGGAGGAGTTCGACCACTGGAGGAGTTTGGGAAGGGTTCAGCCACTGAAGGAGTTCGGCTGCTGAAGAAGTCTAGGAGGGGTTTGGCCACTGGAGGAAGAATTCTCGATCGAAGCTCTTCCATGATTACCAGTTATATTAGGCTAAGCTGAATACCAGTTTCTAGCTGCTCCTTTTAAGGTAGATGGAAAAACACGTTATAAGATGGCTTCTAGGGCGCCATGGAGTAGCATCATGGTCTAGAAGGCCTTCAGATGATTGATCGGATTAGAGATTCCATCGTAGCTTTTAAATTGGAAGAGCTTGAAGTTTGGTGGAATGGGCTCTTGCATAATTTGGAGAGAGAAAGAGTGATCGGTCCAAATGTCGTCATGATGAGTCGAAGCAATGTGACGGAGTTTCTCAATCCGTCAGTCCATCTTCCATAGTTTTTGATCGAAGGAACATCATCTCGAATCATAGATCTTGGAAGACTTCCGAACTATAGAATGAAGAAGATCTCTTTTAGGAGAAGAATCATGGATCTGAACAAGGAAATCCTCTACTCTCTATTTTCTCTTTCCAAGGGGCGACGGGTATGCTAGCCCAAGTGCTCCTTCCTTGGGATCGATTTCTTGACATTTTACCGATGGTGGGTTTTCTGATGGAACCGCCATCGAAGGCTGCTGCATGGCCTGCAGAGATCTGGATCACACAAAAGGTTTAATTAGTGATAGATCATTGAATAATTATAATTGATCGGAGATTCATTTTGATTCAAGAAAATGTGTAGATGATTGAGACTAAGCGTGTTCTTTGCTTATAAATATACTTCTGTCTGACCAAAGATTGTGCTATCAAGTTATATGGCTGACTAGGTTCGCAAGTAGAATAGGTTGTCTTATTTATAGAGATATTATGCCATTTTTTGTCACCTGCATTTCTTGTTCTTGACTTGGTCAAAGTTACTTGAGTCAAACATTGACATTGCACTTTGACTCTTTTGACACTTATGGCACCGCTATTGAGAGTTGGTGGGCGTCCCTACAGACTGCAAAGGAGAAGGGCGATGCACTAGCGTGTCATAGTTGATGGCGCTAGGAGTCGTTGTTGACACGGACTCATCTCTTTTTGGATTCCAATTAGAGTTCTTCTAAGCAACTTGACTGGTCTTAGGCACTCCTTAAGTGAATACGGTCTTATTCACAATCAGATTTAGAATATGATTTCCACAAGGGTGGATGGTTGGAAGAAGAGGGTTGGATCATAGTCAGTCTATAAATAAGCACCGTTCCAACTATATTGGATATATGATGAGATATAGTTCCACACCATGTACCTCTCTCTCCTCTCATGCCTAAACCACTCTCCCTGTTCCATGTCGAAAAATTTTGAAATATTATCTCTTGATCTGATCATATCTGAAGAAGGACTGGAAAATCAGGATTCCTTCAACTTTCCTTGGGCGTGGAAGAAGAGAGATAAAGAGATGGACGACAAGAGGACAGTTGGGCATCGTAGGAATAGCTCTCTCAGGTTGGGCAAATGGGTTTATTAGCCTGATGCGCCATGCGTGCTGGCATATTGAACCAATCGCGTTGCTTCATGCAATCGATCTAAATCGCTTGATGGAATGAATCACCTATCAATTGATTAGCCCTAATAGATATCTTAGATGGCACGTTAGACTATCAAAGTTATAGGTAAAAGGGTATAGTTGAATCCAGAATTCAATTTGGGTTCCATGCTATGGGATTTGGCATCTTTCATGGGCGCACGCCATCTCCGCATCCCCTGTCCTTTCCATATTCTAGTGAGGGGACAAGCCCTAATCTGTTCCAATAACTGCATGACAATGGCAGTATGTACAAGGTAAAGGTAATGTTTGACCAAATAAAGGAAGAATTAGCAGTGATGAAAATGGCAATGTTGTTCAATTATATCATAATTAAGAATTTGAACTGGATAAACTTAATCAGACAGATAATAGGTACCTGGTGAGCATTATTATTGGTCATCGAGCAACCTCAAATTGATAAAGAAGTAGAAGTTAGGCCTCATCGTATGCTAGCGAAGATTCTGAACTATTGACTAATTCAATAATATGAATCTGGTTAGTCCATTGATGATATCCAGATTAAACGCTTATTGTTGGACTTCAGTTAGGTTAGCTCCTGTATGGTAATGGAGATGTCATGATCTCATACATCGACATATCGAAATCCTTTCGATAGGATTCAAACTCTTCGTGAGTTTAACAGGTGAGATATCGATCATCTAAATCAATTCCTAATATCTTCCCAAAAATCCACCAGTGACAACCTGCAGTATATGTGAAACCAATCCAAAACTAAAGCAACCCTATGTGCAGCTACTGCTGTGTTATAGTTTTCTATCTATGAGCCTCCGATCAGATTGAGGGTTAAGGTGAACTCGATCAAACCTAACTTTCTGTCATTCAATGATTTAACTCATTCTATGATGTTAAGTTCGATGTTGAAAATCTAAATAAAAATCTTTCTATTATTTCCTACTCTACCTGGTCCATGGCTTGGACTTGAATTCTCGATGATTTACAAGGTGCCTCTATCCCACCGAGTAGATGAAATTCATTCTTGATTGCATCAAGTTCCAAAATGAACATTTGCTATAGCACATACACCTCGATTTCGAAATGGCTAGAGATCGATATCTGGTGTAGTCAAACTATATCACCTCAAGGTGACACGATGCATCTTAGGTCAAGAAACTAGCACACCACATGAATGCTCGAGTCAGTCATCGATGAGAAGGTAGACTTCCTATATGACTACTCGAGGTGGTCACGCTCGTGTGCCCTATTCTCTAACGAGTTATACTCTTGCTCCCGGATGTTTCAACAGTAGACTCAAGAACTCAATTACTAAAGAAAGCAATTGTACTACCTAATCTTCAGATCAATCACTATCCTCATGATGATTCATGGTCAGCTTATACTTATGAGTAATTAATGAAATTAATTCATTCGTTTAAAATTTATCAAACTCTTGAAATTATTGAGATATCTTACATTAACTCAAAGGGATATATCATAGACACTTAATACATATGTGATAAAATAAATCTATTTTATTATTTGAGTCAAATTTATTGTGCCCTAGAAACAGTGTATTACAGTGTACGGCCAATTCTGGCTTCTAGAGCACATATATACATATAGTTAGCTTGTCTAGACACAAAAGAAGATGGTGCAGATAGCGGGCTGGCCAATAAAAAAACCACCAATATAATGAGACTTACTTAGATGAACTAGTTATTAGTTTGATTAGATCACCTAAGTTCGAGCTATATTGCAAAGCCAAAATCAAATCCATCTTGGTCTTTAAAGACATGGAATTGACCACTACACTATTATTGATCTAGAGAATCCTGACCTAATCTAGACAATAATTGATTAGATTATCAATCTCTAATTCCATTCTTTAATTACCTAGTACTCAACCAATTAATGACCTATTCCACGAACCGATTTAATTGATGTTTATGATTGTGTCTTAGGATCTTCAATTTAACAATCTGTTTTATTCAACAACTCTTATGTTTAATTAAGTTTGTACTGAGGTTGGGTTCACTTTTCAATAATTTTCATGTTTAATAAATATATTTTATAACATGTTTTGCTAATTAAGTTCGCATGTTTGATTCATAATCACGAATGCAAGGAACATAAACATGAATCTACTTTAGATCTATTAAAATAGGTTATTAATTAAAATAGTTTCAACCCAATCAATCATAATAATTTAGATCAATCCTCCATATTATGATGATTAAATTAATTAAAATATTGTTAATCATAGAAAAATTCTTAGATTAATGCTAAAATTTTATGATCAATGTTTTAGATTAGCACATACTAGACAATCTTTTACTGGTAAGTGGTTAAACCTTAAAGTAGGACAATCTATTAAATAGTTCGTGCAATCTAAATTTTATTTTTAAATTTAAACTATTTTAAATCTATAAATAAAATAAAATTTATTATAATCTAATAAATTTATGATAGGAGCAGATATCATGAACATAGGACAACCTGTTCACTGTAAGGGGATAAACCTTCACAGCGGACATTGTACTATACAGTTCTACGATTGAAAATTTTAATTTAGATTTAAATTAACTATTAGATTTAATTAGAATACTAATCCAATAAATTAATCTAAATATGGCTCAACGAAAGATATATTGGAAAAATACCCCCTCCATCGAAGTCCGTCTAATGCTAGCTAATAATGAATATATATAGAAGTACTCGATCGAACATTCTCCAACAGCGAGCTCTTCTCGGAACTTTTTCTTCAGTCATTCTCAGCAAACCGAATCTTTTCGAACTATCCTCAGCTAAGATTGACTCCACTAGAGCAAATACTCTTCTAAACTTCTCTTCAGTGGATTCTTTAGTCAACGCAACTTCATTTATAAACTATTTTTTCAAGTCAATATTTCTCCAGTAGCCAAACTCTTTTCGGCTTCTCTTCATTTGATTCTCTCCAGGCACAACCCTTTTGAACTCTCTCTTTAGTCAAATTTTCCACTTTCCACTATTCGCACTATTCTGGACTTCCTTCCATACGTTCGAACTTCCATTTCCGAATTCTCTAGTGATTACTTTTTAGATTTCAAATTAGTATTCCTCCAAATGTTCCGTCTAGTCGTTAATTCCTCATAGAAGCCGACTATCCATTACTAAAATATGACATATGTTAAACTTTCACAACAATGCCTGTCTCACCCAAATTCGACTATAATCAAAAGTGTGACAAAGGCACTCTTCCCATAGATAAATCCATGTGGCTGGCCACCCTATTAGAACGATTATGGCTTCATATAGGCTGTTATAGGCTCGCGTATATAAAACAGCAATTCTCTTGAATTTTTTTCTGAAGTCATCTTCTCCTTTTGAAAATCTACTGAATTCTTTGTCTGAGCTACTCACTCACATCTATTGGCCAGAAAGAGTTGACTTGATCATCGTAGGCATCCCTACCGAAGCCACACTCAACTCTAGGATGGAACTTTATTTTGCAGGTTCACTGACAGCGCTCTTCTACATCAACTCTAGTCGATCTAAATCAACTAGATTTCTGCACCAATAGGATTAGATGCTAGAGAGGAGGGCCCTCTGTTCTAAGATATCTTATCCTAAAGCAGTGCTCAGTACCCTCTGGATTTCTTCTTCAAGGTTACTTTCTATACCTCTCTCAATCCAAGAAAATTGCTCTAAGAGACACTACCCAAAGATCTTACATTCTGCCGTCAGATTAATGCACTATTCCATCGTTCCTACTCGATCATCGATCTTCAACTCCTCTCAAATCATGACCATGATAAATTTGGGGTAGTTTAAGCCTGCGATCAGCAGATTCATAGCCTCACTCAAAATGATATT